>JANEHU010001926.1:0-59613 GCA_027563435.1 Nasonovia ribisnigri | reverse complement strand
GACTTAGACTCCCACTGCATCCGATCCGCCGCGAGCGGATTGTCCGTTCGGGAATCGACTTTCTCCCGAGACGACTGATAGCTAGACACTCAAACTCAGAATCAGAATTTCCGATTTCAACACACACAAGAGAGAACCGGACATACACGCCCGGTGCACGGTCTGCGATCCGACGTAGTTGGATTGCCTACCTGACTATCTACTTGCATACGAGCGACTTTGACTCCCACTGCATCCGATCCGCCGCGAGCGGATTGTCCGTTCGGGAATCGACTTTGTCCCGAGATGACTGATAGCTAGACACTCAAACTCAGAATCAGAATTTCCGATTTCAACACACACACTCAAGAACCGGAGATACACGTCTTTGGATTGCCCACCTGGCTGGCTTTGTCGTACGATCGACTTGAATCGCCGGTCGATTTTCAGCGGCCGTGACTTACGACTAGACACTCTTCCGCGTTCAAAAATTACCGCCAGACCAGTGCTGCCAACGCGACGATACCCGACGACCCCGCGTTCCCGCCGCAGGCCGGATCAAAAAACCCAGCATCGCCCGAGGTTAAACGACAAAGAGCACCACCGCCCACACAGTCTTTCCGCCGCAGGCGGGATGACAAACGCCCGAAGTCTAGTCTTATACTATAATACGCTAACTTGAGGGCGCTCCCTATGGCGTTTTTCTGCGTTATTTAGTGAACGTCGGACCGTGCGGCGGGTAGAACGAGCGCGCGACAATGAAAAAATCCGGCGTAACCGTCGCCGCGTTATCACCGACGCCTTATCAGTTTTACGAGTTTTCGAGAGAAATTCGACTTTTTTTTTCGAAAAGTCGAGTTTTACCCCCCTTCGGGGCGACGCGCGGCCCCGCTCGGACCTTATTCGCGTTCCCCGGGAGATTTACTCGCCGCCCCGGGCCGCGCTTTATTCGTCTCGACCCTTACTCGTCGGAGATCGCGCGCGAACCGCCCGCCGCCGAAGCGCGCCGTTTGGCCGTTTTTTTTTCGTAAAGTCGAGTTTTAACCCACTTTCAAACGTCTCATATCCCCGCTCGCCCCGTATTCGGAATCCCCGCTAAATTTACCGTCGGCGCGCCGCCCCACTTCGATCCCGGCGAGTGCCGCGGGCGAGTAAAACCGACGACAGTAGACCGCGGCGTCGTCATTACTATATTACTACTATATATATATGTATATATATTGGATTTTTTTCCCGTAAATCGCGTTCTCTCCGGGAGAACGCGGCCGAGGACGTCGTCCGCCGTCCGACGCGGCAGACCGCCCGACCCCAGCGGCGAGACGCCTTAAGAGGCAGAGATTTCACACCAGTTCTCAAGTCGATAGGTAGGTAGGTAGGATTAGGGCGTTAGACAAGTTACCCGGCGGTGGAGCGTTCGATTCCGGCCCCGGAACGTGGAAATTTGCGGCAGCCGTGTTAATTCGAAATTCTTTTTTTTCGATTTTTTTTTTTTAATATATTAAATTAATTCGCTTTAGCCATCGCCGCGAATTGACGATTCTAAAAGTTTTTATTTATACAAATAAAGTATTGTTACTATGATTTGAAAAAAAACACTCGACTTATATTTTTAAATATTCATTTGTTTGTTGTTTTTATATCTTATACTGTAAAAATAATGGTTAATTTTCGGTTATTATGTTTTTGATATTAATGTTACATAATTAATATAATAACATGGGCTGGATTTTTTTCGGCGGCGAGACGCCTTAAGAGGCAGAGATTTCACGGCAGTTCTCAACTCGATAGGTAGGTAGGTAGGATTAGGGCGTTAGACAGGTTACCCGGCGGTGGGGCGTTCGATACCGGCCGCGGCGGATCGTGTAAATTCGAAATTCTTTTTTTCGTTTTTTTTTCGCGATTTGTTTATTTCGTATTAATTCTTTTTAGCTGCGTTATATATAATGCGTACATAAATCACATTTTAGACTTATTGATTTGTATGATGACTAATGATATATTGAATGTCGCAATTATATAAAAATGTATATATAATGGTTGTCACAGAAACGTTTGGATCACGATTAAAGATATATCTTTAATCGTGGTTTGGATACACAGCTGTGTATTACGATTTTGTTATATATTTCTATTGCACTTGTGTAAGGGAGCTGGTTGTTCGATACTTAAACACCACGAGCTACTCGCAATAGTTATAACTCATGCATATGCATGTAATATGTACATATCAGGTACCTATAAGTTATAGTTAATGTACTTTACCTACCTGCTTAATATGATATTGATTGAACTAACTGAATTAAGTACGGTATATAATGTTGGTGATAATTTATCTATTAGAGTATAAATAAAGCATAAAGGTTTTCATTAGTCATATTCATAATGATATAATGACACAGCGACATTTCTATACATAATATATAGAGCAGTGCATTACAACATTGTTATATATTACACATTTTGTAAAGTAGTTGGTCGAGGTGGTTGAATAGTGTTATACTCACACCACTTACAATAGGTTATAACTCATGCATAATATGCATCTACTGTGTACATAGCAGTTACCTATATTTGCAGTTTAACGTACCTACACACAATTCTGGCTGAAAATCGTAATATATAATATATAATTAATATAGGTACTTCTATATTTCAATAGATATTGAAGTTTAATAATGCTGTATTATTGGTATTATTAATTACGTGCGTTAATGTATGATTTATATATATATAATAAATGCAATACTACAGTTGTACCGCCATTAGATTTAAGATTATGACTTATGAGTAACGAGTACCTAACCTGACGTTATCGGTTGAATGAGTAGCCGTGCGGGGAAAAACTTTAGCGACGTAAATAAGGTGTGAGAACGATATTTACCACAATATTTGGTTGTATGAAGTCAGAGGCTAAATGATTGGAGCGTGACCACAATTAATTGAAAAGGCAAATGAACGATCACGACAGCATTGCAGCAACAACAAATTATATCGACAATGTGTATGTATATAGATGAACAACTATGTTGCTGCATACACAGAGCAGAACGAAAAGAAAAAGAAATGGACGAAGTACAAAAAAAATACAAACGTATAATATAACGAATTCACAGACAGATAATCACGATGGTCAGGAACAGTTAGCAACGGTATGTTATCAGTTTGTGTCAAACAATCAACCAGTATGACCATCGTAAACGGCGGGCAGATTTGAAATAGATGTATGACGCCAACAGTACTTCTATATTTCAATAGATATTGAAGTTTAATAATGCTGTATTATTGGTATTATTAATAACGTGCGTTAATGTATGATTTATATATATATATATATATATATATGTAATAAAAATAATAAAGGCAATACTACAGTTGTACCGCCATTAGATTTAAGATTATGACTTATGAGTTATGAGTAACGCGTACCTAACCTGACGTTATCGGTTGAGTGAGTAGCCGTGCGGGGAAAAACTTTAGCGACGTTAAACGCGCCATGTCATCAAACGTCATCTTGTGCCCAGTGTCCATACGGCGAACATCTAAGCGCACCGAAGAGTTAATTTTTCTCAGTATTCTTAGTTCCCTTAACTTTTCTGTGCGCATTTCGGACGCCTTTTACACGCGCGAGCGCATACGTTGTGTATATATAACAGAACGTAATTTTTTTTTTTTTCTAGGTTTTTTTTTAGGCCATCGAACGCCGCTTTTCATACAAGTGAGTAACACTTTTCATACTAAAACACGTGTATTGTTATTATTGTTATTACACTAGCTCTTCGAAATATTATTCGCGTTCGGTGTTCATAACCGGACGTAGATTTATACGCGAGTTCGTTTTAAGACCGTACACAAATTTAATGACAATAACATAATAATAATAATATTCACCGTCTTTCTAAAAATAGTACACACACTGATAACACACTGATTAGCAATATAATTTTTTTCACTTGACATTTTAAAAATGTTAAACTACATCATTAAAACTTCACTCTTTAGGCTGCCCCGTCACGATGGTCAAACGCTGTGTGATATGTGGGAATGTGGACGATATCGATGGCGTTTCAGTTCACGGGTATTTACGATTTCACACAACGCGTTAATGAATATCGATGTAATGATATTGTATTGTGACCTTTAGATTTCCAAATGGCTTACGTCGTCTCGAGTGGGTGGCGTTTGTGGAAGACCGCGGTCTTCCCGTTAACCGGACCTCCAAGCTGTGTTCCAGGCATTTTGTTGCTGGTGTTGACTACGTCGTAGGAGATGCACGACGCCGCCACCTGTCACACACAGCGGTGCCGTCTCTGGTGAGTTTAATACACCTACACGAACTTGTGTTTTATAAGAAGCTACCTTACTGCTAAGCTACCTAACTTGACTTGACGGTATTCAACGTTTTTGTTACAACATAAACCTACTGCACGAGTATGCCGCCAAACATAATAAATACCTACCCGTGTACTTTTTGACAGTGAGTTGTGTTATGTTTTGTATGCCGACAACAGTGTACCTACTTTTACAATATGGAAATTACTTTACATTTTTTAAACATCGTTCAGCAGCGCTAATTTGCATTTCATCTGTTTATTCTACGACATGTAATTATTAAATTTAATGGCAATAAGTGTCTCTGTTGGTATACTTATACTTAACCATACTACACTATACTATACTGACTAGGTACGACATTCTTGAAAACTAAAAGCCTGAATTTACATTCGACTTCATATATTCACATAACTTGAACGACATTCAATAGTGTTAATGGTGTTATTGCATATTATTAAACACTTTGATACCGTTGACTGAAACAGATAATTATTTTGATTCCTACATTGCTTCATACTATACCATAAATATATCAACTTGACTTAACCTAAAGAGAATACTTTAAGTTTTACATCTTAATATTACTACTACACAAAGTATTCCTTGAATAGCTCTCTACTAACCTCTCTCTCCTTTATTTGTAAATTGTGTAGGTACTAGATAAGTATTTTATCATTTCACATGTGTTATTCTCAGTAGTGTTATGATTATTTCAATACCTTCTTATACTTTATTTTTATATAAGTAGGTACATTTTGTACACCGTACAATGTACAATTTATATGATCCAACAAGTATAGATACTTACATTTATTATTATTTATTATTGGTTAGGCTGGCCAGAGATTAGATTTTGGTTTAGGTAGTTAACTAATGCAGACTCAAACATGCAGACTACAACATGTGAGCTTTTATTAGTGAAACATCATAAATGTTACCCAAAGTAACAAAATACTTGAACGTTTTCTTACACGGTTCTCAATATTACTTAATAACAAAATATTATGTACACTGTTTTAGACCCTGCACTACAGCACAACAGCAACATGTTTTACTTAGCAAAAGTCACTACAAAGTCTTTTACTATCTCAATACTACTACAATGGGGTGCGCCCCGTATACGCTTCCTCGCAGTGCACCCTGGTAACGAGTCGGTAACCTGTTATCGACTCGGCTAAAGTATACGGAATCTTGGTCAGCGGACTGTGCCTTCAGCATCTCCCGCTCAATGCAAGCAACAACAACAACAATTAACCAAAATAGTCCTTCTCAGGGCTCCACGACAAGGGATTCAACCCGCATTATGCAAATAAATGTAGAAGGCATCAGCAAAGCGAAATCCGAAGTACTAGAAATTCTTCTGTTAGAGCAAAACGTAGACATATTACTGATACAAGAAACACATACAAGTGATGAAGAACAACTTTCGAAGAGAGGTTTTATCAATGGATATACAGTAGCTGGAGCGACTTACCATAGTAAATATGGTACAGCAACTTATGTAAGGGAAAACCTAAAATGGAAATTTATACAGGCAACTGATTATAACAACATATTTATAATCCAAATAGAAATTAATAATCTGAGCGTTTCTAACATCTACAAACCACCGAACATTAGCTGGACATTACCCATGACTCTCAATATTCAACATCCCTCTGTAGTTATGGGTGATTTCAATAGTCACCATACTACATGGGGATATAATGACTCAGACAAAAACGGAGAAGATCTTACACAATGGTCCGAAGCCGAAGACTTAACACTCATCTACGATGCAAAATCAAGAGGTACATTTCACTCAGCGCGATGGAATCGAGATTACAACCCCGACCTGTGTTTCGTCTCTAAAGATGAAGAAGGGAATCCTCTAGAGTTACACAGAAATGTTCTAACAGATTTTCCGCACTCCCAACACAGACCAGTTGTCATTGAAATAGGCATCGATATCCACTATATTAACTCGATACCTAAACCAAGGTGGAATTTTCAAAAAGCAAACTGGCCTGCCTTTACAAAAACTCTCGATGATAGCGTACGCTGGATACCTCCTACCTATGAAAATTACCATCGCTTCTCTAAACTGATAATTAGCACAGCCAAAAAGTCTATCCCAAGGGGGGTAAGAAAAACCTATATCCCTGGTTTTAACGGAGAGTGCCAACAACTATATACTAGGTATACAGAGACTAATAGTAATGATGATGCAACGAAATTAATACAAGCTTTAAATAATCAACGCAAAGAAAAATGGTTGAACCTTGTTGAACATACTGACTTCAAACACTCAAGTCGGAAAGCATGGGCCCTTCTCCGAAAGCTTGGTGCCAACGGCAAATATAGTGCAAATAAAGAAAATCAAGTCAACCCCAATCTTGTAGCTAATCGTATTGTAAACCTATCTAGAGCAACACCAGATAAACAAGCCACCAAGGATATAAAAGCAAAACTTAGAAACCTAAAAATCGTATCCAACGAAAGGACAGCACAAGCAGCCCCTTTTACGATTGAAGAAATAAGTGAAGCCATACTCATGATAAAACCTGGAAAAGCGGCAGGACTCGACAATATTTACCCTGAATTTATAAAACATACTGGACCTAGAGCGAGAGCGTGGCTTATGAAGTTCTATAATAATATACTTACAAATACAAAAATCCCTACAATTTTAAAAAATCAAAAATCATAGCAATCTGCAAACCCGGAAAGCCTACCAACGCAGCAGATAGTTATCGTCCAATCGCTCTCCTTAGTGTGTGTTATAAATTATTGGAACGCCTTGTACTGAACCGAATTGGACCTATCATTGACGCCATTACGCCAATCGAACAAGCCGGATTTCGCCCTGGCAGAAGCTGCACGGATCAAATTGCAGCTCTCACCACCTACATTGAAAAAGGGTTCCAAAATAAGAAAAAGACAACAGCCGCGTTTATTGATCTAACAGCTGCGTATGACACCGTATGGAGGGAAGGTCTATTGTTCAAACTTCTGAAAACTACCAAATGTCTGACGTTCCACAATCTTTTAAATGAAATGCTAACGAATCGATATTTTAAATTCCATTTAGGAGCCTCCCAAAGCTCGACGAAACAACTAAATAATGGACTACCCCAGGGATCAGTACTGGCACCGACTCTGTTTAACCTTTACATCAGTGATTTACCGAGCACAATCTCTCGAAAATTTGCTTACGCAGACGACATTACGGTAGCTACGCAACATGAAAAATTCGAAAATAATGAAACCATACTCAATCAAGATCTAGAAAAACTTAGAAAATACTTCCAACAGTGGCGCCTTAAACCAAACATACAAAAAACATAAGTCTCATTATTCCATTTAAACAACAAATTAGCAAAACACCAACCAACTATTACATTTGGAAATCAAATACTAGCATATAACCCTACCCCTAAATATCTCGGAGTTACCCTTGATAGAACACTCACGTACAAAAATCACCTACAAAACACCGCTGCAAAAATAAGGACAAGGAACAACATCATTCAGAAGCTCGCTGGCTCAACTTGGGGAGCCTCAACCGAAACCCTTCGGACATCTGCTCTAGCTCTGGTGTACTCAGCCGCAGAATATGCTGCCCCTGTATGGCTAAATAGCGCACATTGTTCAAAAATCGATGTACAACTTAACTCAACCATGCGTATCATCACAGGTGTAGTTAAAACTACCCCCACAGAGTGGCTTCCGGTGTTATGTAACATACATCCACCTCATATTCGACGCTTGACAGCTACAGCGAGAGAATGGTCTAAATATAAGTGCAATGAAAAACTCCCAATAAATAAAGATATACCTACGAATCACATTCTGAGACTCAAGTCGAGGAAACCTGTCTGTTTAACAGCGAAAGACCTCATTGAAAACAAATTCAACGGGGATAACGACTGGAGATCAAAATGGAATCTCTCAAACCCCGACAGTCACCAACTAATCAATGACCCATGCTCCCAAGTACCAGGCTTCTCACTCAAGCGACGAGAATGGGTCACCTTGAACAGACTTCGAACCGGACACGGGAGATGCGGAGACAATTTATACAGATGGGGGTTGAAAGACTCCCCTGCTTGCGACTGTGGCCATTCACCTCAAACAATGGAACATATAATTAGACATTGACCAATCCGAGCTTTCAATAAACCCATTGCCGACATCCACAACATTTCGAATGCAGCTCTAACCTGGCTGAGATCACTTGATATTCCCCTATAGAAAATCATCCTACCACATAGAAGTTACCATGCTACTATAATTGCTGACTAATTATATTATACTATATGTTTTATATTTTATTTTATTATTTTGTTCTATTTTTACAAAGTTTATTTGTTAATAATTTTATTGTGTTGTAATGCTTGTCTATAATACCATACGATAATAATAATAATAATACAGGCTTAATAAATAAAATTCTAGGGATTGCCTTAAATTATATGTGTATGTATTATATTTGTATCACATTTGTCTAATAATATATTTTTTTAAATATTAGATTCTGACGATGAAGATGTTGTAACAAATCAAGGAAATAACATTATTGAAGCACCCGATTTGGCTAACGTAGAAAGTATGTAACTATGATCATTAATAGGCTCCCTTAAAATAGCCAAAGTTAATAAATTAAGTACTTGGAGTATAATCTTCTAGAATCTTGACCATCCAAAACAAAAAAAAAAACACATTGTACACTTGCATGGCACCCTGCAATAATTAATTTATTGTTTCATTTTTTAATTTATATGTTTATTTATAAAATTTAGTTTCATTTGAACAACCTCTGGTAGTAGAAGGTGATCAGGTCGTTAATGCTCCTGCAGAAATCTTAGAAGGTGTGTAATTTTATATAAATATTGTTTTTATAACTCATAAATTCTTAACATATAGACATTTGACTAAAATTAATTGTCTTGATCTATTATTAAAAAAAAAAATGTAGATGATCAAGAACATGAGATTGGAGAAAACTCTATTGTTGAACCTGTTAACACTCCAACTCTGGATAGTAGTATAGGTGTGTAGTCAAAACAAATATAATATGAATAACAATTTATACCAATTCTCATATATACCTAATTGAAGGAAATTAAGTTAAATTAACTATTTATATTATCTAAATTGTATTTTACCATTAACTATTCAGTATTTCCTTCATCTTGTGACTTAAAATAACTTAAGAAAATTAACTTGCCCAGTCTTGCTATTTTTTTTTTAAACTATAATACAATTTATTAAAATACATTTAGCTGAAAAAATATTATTCCTATAACAAATAAATTAATTAATTTTATGTTATATATTTTTGGAGATGAAAATGACTTCATTCTGCCTGAGGATTTGGAAATGCGAGTTTGGGAGAACATTTATGGACCCTTTCAAGAAGATGACGAAGAAATTCCATTTGTTCAAGTGCCAGAACACCCAGAACAATATCGTGTAACACCGAATCAAAATCTTTGCATTATATGCTTAGAGAGTTTAGCAACTCATGCGCCTGTTCCTTGTGGCCATAAAGTTATGTGTGGAAATTGTTCATCTCAACTTATAGTACACCGTTGTCCTCTGTGTAATATAGATTTTATTTTAATAATTAGAATTTATTAATTTTTAAAGTATAATAATATCATATTTAATAAACTACCTATTGTATGTTCCTAAATTGTATTTATTTTTTTAAATAATTGATTCCTCTACTATAGGTAATTGATAAACACAATTAAATTGTGGTAATTCGTTTTGTACAACACAACATTTTGTTTTCCATAGTTAAACACCCATTTTATTACTCTATTGGCAATACACCTACCTTTAACCAGAGGCATTTTTAATTTACCAACTAATCTATTAGTACATTTTTCAATATTTACAGAAAATGAAAATAACTGTTTCGATTTTGGTTTTTTTCTTTTTACTACTTCCCGTACCATGTTAATACTGTACGGTTCAATAGTACCTAGTACTATTACAACTTTCAACCAATGTTGACAATGTTTCCTTGTTTCATATTTCATAATTCATAAAACATCACGATTTAGTTATATCCCAAATTTATGTAGATTAATATAAATACATACTATATAGGTAAATTAATAGTTTTCTCTAATATTATAAAACAGAGAACTGAAAAATTGAGAAATAATAAATATTAAATTGATATAAATAATAAATTGCCTATAATATAATAATATGTATTATACTGATAAAAGTCAAATATTGATAACGTTTGTTTACCGAGTTGTATTCTTTGCATATGGCGTCGGTTTCAATTATTTTGCGGCGGTGTATCCGAAGACGGCTTTCTAGTATTAGTATATATCTGTGGGTAATATGCGGTCGGGGGCAGTTGTCCGAAAAATGATACGGACAACCACTCTTATCATTTTTCGGACAACTGCCAGCCATCGATCGTTTTACATCATGATATTACATCTATGATATTGTGGCTTAGGTTATTGCGCAGAAGTGATTTTTCCCCTATCACCAATGATGATTGGCCACAACAGGAAAAAGGTTAAAAACGATGTACTACGAGAATATGAGATACAAAAAATAAGTTTATTACACAAAATATAATATAATATAAATAGGTTACGTTGAGATGTGCAACACTGCAACGGCATAGGCGCGCGAACGCCGCGAACGGAGTGACTCGGTCGGCGAAAAGCCGCAGTACAGGTGGGCCTCGACGATCCCCGTAGATCGCCGTCAAGCGCGTTGTGGGGGTCGCCACAATATCCATTCTTCTATTATCTATGGCTTATCAAGTGCTATATTATTTTCGGATAAAATACGGTTCGGATGAAATATTTTTCGGTGAGAAAACGTTTCGGGTAAAATATTTTTCCACTATAATATTTTTCGGATAAAAACGTTTCGGTTAAAATATTTTCGACTAATATATTTTCGGCTTACTTATTTTCGTGTATAATATTTTCTGATAAAATGTTTTTCGTGTATTTTACTTTCGTGTTTAATAATTTTCGGATAAAATAATTTTCGAAAATTTATTTTCGGATTATATATTTTCGGTTGAAATATTTTCGGATATTTTATAGGTCACCCGAATATCTCGCTGCGCATACCTCGTCGTACGGTATAAGCGTCGATTGTTGCGCGGCATAGGTGTGTGTGGAGGAGGGGGCATGGTATAAGTTGTGTGTGTCGTCGAAACGCACTGAACGGTCGGCGTGTTGATATCCCGTGGCCGACGGTTCGCGGGCCGCGGGGCAACTCGTTCCGTAGTCCGTGTTATTCGATGTGCGCGGGTGTGGGTATGGACGCGTGTTACTGGTCATCAACACTTCCGGTGATGTCCGGTGTTGACCCGATGACATTGCGCTGCGGGGGGTGGTCGGTTGTGGTACGTCGGTTTGATGTTCCGATGCTTGGCGCGCCATGCCCATCTCTAGGCGTCGCATTGTCTCTGCAATGCGACGTTGGTCGTCGCCAAAACGTACCGAGTATGGCCAGCCGCGATTCCAGACTGTGCTCAAGCGTCGAGTTTTCCGCTGCTTGCCGTACCTCCTGTAGTATACCACGGGCTGTTTGGATAGTGTCCGTCACCTGTTGTTGGTTGGGTGTGAGTTGTGGGTTGGGTGTGTCTAACGGGTGTTGGTGGGGTGTGTGTTCGACCTGTATGTCTCCGATTTGTCCTGCGTCGGGTATGTGATCTGCGTCCGAGTCATTTCCGGTCGGTCTATGGTCTACCATAGGTTGAAACCTGATTTCGTTGGCCCGTAGGTTCAGGTCCGCGAAATGCTGGGTCAATCGGATTTCCAGGGTATCTTTCGGCCCTGCGTCCGATAACTCTCGCTGCCCGCACTCATAACGTAACTCCGCACAGGTCAATTCATTCATATATTTTCCCGACATGCCGTCCGGTTGCTTTTCCGGTGACATTTAAGGGAGAATATAAAATGTGACTGGTGTCGGTAGGACGGTGTTGACCGTTTATCGCAGTTTATTTACGTATGAATGTAGGTCAGTGGGTTGTTATGGTTATTATCGTTGTGCGTGTCGGGTGATCACAATAACCGGTCCTCGCGGTGTGTTGTCGCGGTTGCGCGTGTGTGCGTTGTCCGGTCTACACCTGCGGGCTGCGATTAGGGAACAGCGGCGGCGGCGGCGGTCCGGTTTTGTGCTATTTTCGTCCCTGGCAATTTTATGTCGACGTCGGGTGGTTGGTGGTGCGGGGAGGTGGTTGTGTGTCCTTCTCGCGCTGTCACTTTCCTACCTATCCTACGCTGTGTGTGCTTGTAGCGTCGCGCGCGGTGAAGTCGGTGCGTCCGTACGTCGGGCGGCGCGGTCGGTCGTTACGTACTTTATGGTTATATAACGTGTTACGTAACGCCGGTTTTTCCGTTACCGCTTGCAAAATGCAAACCACGTTTTCGTCGCTATGCGTCGGGACTTTTTTTTGCAAATCGCACAACGATGGGTGATGTGGGGGTAGTATGGGGTAAGTCCAAGTAAATAAAGTTCACATACCGGTGATTCCTGTACGGGGAGCCAATTTGACGCGTACCTGTGGCGTCGTATTGAAGTGGGTGATGTGGTCGAGAATGTAGAGAACCACAAAAACAAGAAAAAAAGAACACCAACGTTTTTTTGTATACTGGGTGGATTTATTTTCACGGTAGATAGAAAAAAGAAAACAAATCGATATTCGATAAACAGAGAAAAATAACCAAAAACGTTTTTGGTGTGTAGTGCCAGCAAGGGTCGATCACGTAGTGAATCTTATCCGGTCTTTGTCAACGGCCGGCCGACCGTTCCAGGCGCGGTTGTCGCGCGCCGGTGTCGTCCGTCGCCGATTGGCGTCTTGTTTGAGAAGTCATAACGCGGCTTCCGCGTAAAGGTTGTTTGTATTCAAACAGCTCATTACGCGGGACCGCGTCAACCTGACAGCTTTCTCTAACAATAATTCCTATTATACTTCGTCCCAACAAAAATTCTTATTGTAAAGCAACAAAATTTGTTCCAACTGACAGATATCTAAAATAATTTATAATTTTAAATTATATATAAATAATATACTAAATTATATTATATTGTATAGGTGACATCATATAATTGTGTGTTTTTCTCAAAATCAGACATAATGTTTAGAGTTATTTAAGTAATGATATTTCCTAAAATTTAACACATTGGAGACGACAATTTTTAAAAGCATTGTTACGTTGAGGACGAGTGCCGTGTCTAACACGGTCATAGTTTTTTAGTATCGGAGACGAAGTATTTTTAGATATTGTAACGTTTAGGACGATTACCGTGTTTAAAACGGGCAATATTTTAGCGTCTAAAAGACGAGCACCGTGTTTTACAAGAAATCGTTTAAATATATCGATATTTAATTTATATTCAATTATGATATAAATTTTATTATAATATCGCAATACCAACAATTGTTTCGATATTTTTTTCGATTATATTATAAAATAGTCCAAAAATTATAATAAATAATTATGTCGTTGACATTTCCCCATCGACCATTGATTGATTACGATCTCCTGGGAGTCAAGTTCTATTATTTAATTGTTGTTGGCTTCTTCTATTCGTTTTCTCTGTTTATAATACATTTTTCGTATTATTTATTAATATATTAATTAATAATAATACTTAATATAATTCACTATGGATAATCGCATTAATGACGATGAAATCGTTAATTTATTGCTGGATGAATTTGCGGAGAACAGTGGTTCAGAACTTGACGACAATGATTCCGGTTAGTAACTAAAAAAATTGTAATAAAAAAAATAATTTTCACGAATACCTACTATTTATTAATTATTATTTTTTAGATGAAGATGTAACAGACGATTTAAATAAAACTTATACTAATTTGGCTCCTGTTATACCTGATTTTTATAACTACCTTGATGCTTTTGATCAACAAAATCTTGAACAAAGAAATGGTAATTTATTATTAAATAACTGTTTATTTTAATTCAGTTGTTTTATTATAAATAAATAAATTATTAATATATTAAATTATTATTTATCATTAAGAAATTAAATTTTTATTTTTTAAAAAATATTATCAGATGTTATGGAAATGGAATACGATGAAATAATGGCTACTCCGCTTAATGCGGAACACCCCACAACTGATGCTCATACATGGGGATTTGAAAGTGATGAAGAAGATGAAGATCGTCCAATGCATGTGCCACCAACCTATAGATTACCTGTGAATCACAGGAGACAAGGGACTCTCCCTAAATGGCGAGCAAAAAATTCAAAACCGAAACCGCATCCATTTACTGCCAATCAGCACGTTACAAACGAAGTAAGCGAAAACTCCACTGAGCTAGAGTGTTTTCAATTATATTTTCCGCAATTCATTGTAAAACTTATTAAAAAAGAAACAAATAGATATGCATTTTCGGTAATTCGTTCCCTAAAAAGACGTAATATTTTAAAAAAAAATTCAGTTTGGCATAAGTGGAAGCCCTTAAATATTTCCGAAGTGTATAAATTTTTTTCCATAATTTTACACATGAGTTTGGTTGAAAAACCGCACATTAAAGATTATTGGTCAACTAACCCTGTATTACAAACAACATATGCTTCTAAACTTATGAAAAGGGATAAGTATTTTTTCTATGTTGCATATCGCAAATAACGATAAATATGTTCGGAAATGTCAGCCTGGTTATGACAGCTTATATAAAATTAGATCGTATGTCAATTTTTTAAACGATAAAATGTCAACATTATATTATCCTGGGCAAAATATAACTGTTGATGAAGGGGTGTGTCCTTTTCGCGGACGAGTACATTTTAGGGTGTATATGAAGAATAAACCCGAAAAATATGGTATGAAATTATACATTGCTTCTGACCCTCTAACAGGATACACATTAAATTTTGAGATATATTCTGGGAAAGGACAGGAAAATAATTCTATTATACCTTTATATAGTCGCTTATTAAAACAGTATTTTGACAAAGGCCATACTATTTACATGGATAGATTTTACACTAGTCCAATGGTATTGGAGTATCTTTGGGATAATAAAACGAACGGTGTAGGAACGGTGATGGCAAATCGTAAAGGACTTCCAAAAGATACAGTAGTTAATGTTAAATTAAAAAAAGGCGAAATGGCTTTTGGTAGGAACGGCTCACAAATTTGCATTAAGTGGAAAGACACGAGAGATGTTCTTGTTATGTCAACATGTCACTCGGCTGACATGGCACCTGTGACTGTCAAAGCTAGGGGAGGTCCAATACAAAAATTTAAACCTGTGGCCATCATCGATTATAATAAATATAAAACGGGGGTGGACCACGGTGATCAGATGATCACCTACTACCCCTTCAAACGTAAAACTTTAAAGTGGTGGAAAAAAATGTTTTTTTATTTATTTAAAGTTAGTGTGGTCAATAGTTTTATAATATACAAGCATTATGCCTCACAAAATAAAAATCCCTGTTTGAAAACGTTTATGATCAATCTCTGTCAACAAATGGCCGAGAAATCAGGTGAAATAATTGAGACTGACACGGGAAATGAGCCAAATAATGTTGATAGGCTTACTGGTAGACATTTTATAAAAAAAATTCCACCTACACCAAAGAAAGCTAACCCTCGTAGAACGTGCAAAGTGTGCTCAAAAAAAATTAAAACGGGCAAATTAGATCGTTGTAAAAAAGAAACGTCATACTATTGTCCAATTTGTGATGTACCGCTTTGCATTGACAATTGTTTTGAAATTTACCACACAAAAAAACAATATTGGTAAAAATATATAAATTATTATTATATTGTATCATTTAAAAAGTTAATAACCTATATTATATTATGTTTATTGTTTTTTTTTTTTTTATATTTTATTAGTTTTTAAATAATTTTTTATACGTATTTTTGTAGATACCTACTGTTAAACGTATTTATTAAAAATATGTTTATTTATTATTTGTTAATGTATAATTATTATGAAGGAAACAATGTTTATTTTAAAAATAGTGATCATTTATGTTTATTGATATTTTAATTATTCAAATTTTTGTATACCTACAAAGAATGAAATGTGTATCTGTTCATTTTTATGATTACAAAGTTATAAACATTACATACATCGCGTGTTTACAGAAAAATATTATTATCGAAACGAAACAATAATAATATTATTTTTTTAGTCCTTTTCTCCTACTATAAAAAAAAAGTATTGTAGCTGGTATAGTCATAAAAAATACGACAAGATAAAATAAAATAATTATCTCGGTCAACTTTTTGTTTTGACGGTTGGAACTGTCGTAATAAGCCGTATATTACATACATCGTGTTCTAGATAATCATATTTATTTTTAGACCTATATATTTTAGATCAACACTCGGCGAGTTCGATGAAAAAAAAAAGGAATTAATCGGATTATTGAAAAGCGAGTAAAAAAATATGGAAAACATGAGAAAATAGCCCGTCCACACAACAAATAATTGGCGGGAAATGTTCGTCTGTATACATTAAACACACGTACCGCGTTAAACGCGGCATTCGTCTCCAACGTATTAACATTGTAAAAATTCTAGCGTCTCACTTATCTTAAAACCGTGGCCGTGCCTAACACGGTACTCGTCTCCAATGTGTTAAGAATTCAAAATAAAATACTTTTTACTGGAAAAAATATCTCACTTGGAGTGTTTTTCATGATGTTTGTATTATATTATATATAGGGAAATTAGTGACTGTTTATCATGTCTATTTAACACATATTATTTGTACTGACTAATTGTATGTTATTCAAAATTAATTTTATTTTTCGTAAATTTTGTAAGTATAGAATATTACAGTCTTGTACAGTATATTTTTATTTTGTATTCGGGGAATGTGTTCGAATAAATAAGTATTAAAGTATTCCAAATACGTATGTGGCGATTATATTTCATTTCATTATATTTCATATTTCATAAAAGAAAAACTATTGCTTATAACTTATAATTTCTCCGATTTTTTTAAAAAAAAGTGCAATGTCAAAATCTATAAACTATATTTTGAGTTAAAAAAAATACAAAAAAATTATTCAAAAAGTAATTAAAATTGTATTAGAATGAAAAAAATATTTGAATATATTTATTCGAATATTTACAAGACTACAGAATTATTTCTACCCATTTTAGAATTGTTCAACTCTTATAAGTTAACCTCATCTTAAAAACATTATTTATCTATATACAAAAATACTTTTTAGTCGAAGAAATTAAAAAAAAAGGGCGGGTAAGTGTATGTCGCTCTGCTGTACAGTAGGTTACAAGTGAGTCACTGTAATGGATTGTGTTAGATTTTAATAATTTAATGCAATGATATAATATCATTGAATAAGAAAAACGATTCTGAGGGAAGACGGTCAGTCAGTCTATAATATCTTACTGAGTCTAAATGTATTTGATGATATTATTGTGAATAAACTAATTAATTTTAGTATTATAGGCATTAGTATTTACTATAGTTGGTTAAATTCATTTTTCTCAAAAAAATTATATTTTAAAATGCCATTGCGTGTATATAAAATATAACAATATATTCTAAAAGTTTCATATACCAACAAATAATATTTTTAAATTATATCAAAATAACTAAAATCATTATTCTTGGTTTAAATATGAAATTTTGTCTAAATTTGAAATTAAAATGTCTGTAAAAAATAAATGTGTTGATATATTTTTTAGATTTTTTGGTTACAGTATGATTTATTTATGAGAATTTTTGTTTTAAATTTTCAACACTTAGTTATAAAAACTGAACATTTTATAATTTTTTAATTACAATGATTTATAATTTTCGAGATTTTGACAAATTTTGTCAAAATTCGAACTTTAAATGCTTATAAAAAAAAATCGTGCCTATGTATTTTTAAAATTTTTCAACTGATATTGTAACAATATATAAAAAAGCTTGTATTAAATTTTCAGACTTTTTGGCCCACCAAATAAAATTTTATTGACAGTTATAAAAAAAAAAACTAAAAAAATTGAAAACTAAAAATGTCTGTAAACAGCTCAAAACAAATCAAAATATTTTCAAAATTGAATGGTGTATAGAAAATGAGAATATAAATATTTAGTGAAATTTTCATGCATCTACAATTATTCGTTTTTGAATTACAACCAAATAAGAAAAACGCTACATGAGAAATCGAGTGAATATCCTATGTTGTAAAATTATGAACTTAAAACACTCATAAAAAATTATTTTTAATTGCTTTTAGATATTTTATTTTTGATAAAAGTAGAAAAACTTACGTTAAATCTTGTGTTAAAATTTAAAACCTTAGATTTAAAAAGAAAAATTTTTATGAATTTCTAACTCCAAATAATTTGCAAATTTTCGTCATTTTTACGTAATTTGTCAACATTTCAACTTTAAATGCTTAAAAAAAAAAATTGTGACTACAGATTTTTAATATTTTTCATGTGCCTTTGAAATATTAGGAGCATTCTATTAAATTTTCAAGAATTTTTAACGAATAAATAAAATGTTATTGATTTTAAAAAAAAAAAAAAACCAAAAAGATTGGAAATTTAAAATGTCTGTAAACAGCTCAAAATAAGTCAAAATATTTTGAAAACGGTATGGTATATAGAAACTGCTTATATAAACATTCAGTAAAAATTTCATGTATTTACCGTCATTTTTTTTAGACTTACACCAAAAACCAAAATCGATTTTATCGAAAATCAATGTTGCGTAAAAATTCCCGTTTTTTCCTTAATTTTCCATTTGTTTTTCACGGTACTTTTGAAAACTACTGGAAAATGTTTACTTTTGACCCCCCAAAGTACCAACTAGATTCACTTTCCTATCAGAAAAGGTACTATTGAAGAAAATCTAAGCACTTTTACTGTCCCAAAACGTGATGACAGACACAAAAAAAAATAAAAAAAAAATAAAAAAAAAAAAAAAAACAAAAAATAAAATAAACAAAAAAACACACATCATTGTAAAACCAATACATTCATCGCTCCGCTCAGAATCTAAAATGGAAAAACATCAGGGATAATTTAATTTAATTTATTTTTTTGTTAGAATTTATGAAACTATTAATGTCACAAATACCATATAGTATTTGTGCTGCTTTGGTTAATGTTGACAAGATTTTTACTTGCCTCCTACTCCTATGTGGCAAACCTATTGATTCAAAAAGGAGTTTTTCTATTTTGTGCGCCTCCTGCATAACTCGCTTCAGATCATAAATATAATTGTCATAATTATACTGTGCTTCTGGATTTTGATGAAAACTAGATAGAATCTGTGGCTTCCTACCGAAAATTAGTTCATATGGTGTATAATCTGTAGAAGTATGGATTTCGTGTTGTAATAGAACATGGCATAGCATATTAATCGGTCCCAGTTGTTGTCTTTATCTACAAAGTTTCGTAGATATGTTTTTAAAGTTTTGTGTGATCTTTCTAAAAATCTGTTAGTCTGGGGATGCCATGGGGTAGTTTTTGAATTATTTATCTCCAATAGTTTGCACATTTTCTTAAAAATGTCCGACAAAAAATTCGTTCCGCAATCCGTTAATACCGATGTCGGGATGCCATAATTGCATACAAAGCATTCGACAAACGCTTGAGCTACTGTTTCTGCATCGGTAGTTCTTAAAGCTACCGCGATGGCATAACGTGTTAATTCTTCCTGCATAGTAAGTATGTATAGGTTGTCTGATGAAGTTTTTGGCAGTGGCCCCACAATATCTAAACAGATACGTTCAAAAGGCTTTGTGACTGTAGTTGGTATTAGCATTGGTTGTCTTATTGTCTTGTTCGTCTAATTTTTTTGACATAGCTCACAATATTTTTATATAATTTTTTACATCTTTTTTTAAGTTTTTCCACTGATATTGTGAGTTCATTCTTTTGATTGTACGCGATACTCCCGAATGTCCTCCGATTGGTGTGTCGTGAAATTCATAAATAATTTTCTTTTTTTCTGTTTCTGAAAATTATTGTTCCTTAAAATTTTTTACAGTAATTCCTGAATTTTTGAATTTGTATCTAAACATAGTTCGAACCCGTTGAAAACCGCTTAATGTCGTCAGTCCTTCCAATCGAGTCGTTGAAAAATTTTTTATTCCGTTTTCCTCACAGTTTTTTTTTATGTTGGAAATTGCAGTTAATATGTCTACAGGGGTTAGTTCGCTTAAATTTTAAAAATATTATGTTTCGTTCATCTTTATTATATTTAATTAATTTATAATTTATGTCGTTTCTTTCTGACAAATCTATTTGATTCTTATCAATAATGTCCCTAATGGCTGTTTGGGTAATAATTAGATTCTCTGGTATAGGTAATATTAAGTTATCAGTCGTATCTGCATTTTTAATACTACCCTCAATTTCAAGTATTTGTGAATAAAATATCGGATTTTCTTCAGCTTTTATGAATAATTCGTAGTCATTGCTACAAGTGTCTACATCTTTTATAACGTGTATCCGAGACAGACAGTCTGCGTTGGTGTTTAATGTCCCGGCGCGATATTTTATTTTTTAATCATATTCCTCTAACTGAAGTCGCCATCTCATTAATTGAGATGAGCAATCTTTAAGGTTGAACAAGTAAGTTAAAGGTCGATGGTCCGTTATAATTGTGAACATTCGCCCATAAAAATAATGTCTGAAATGTTTAACAGCCCATACGATTGCCAACATTTTTTTCTGGATGACGCTATAGTTATTTTCGGCCTTATTTAAAGTCCTACTTGCGTATGCATTAGGCTTATCTTCGTTCGGTTCTCCTTGGGAGAGTATGGCCCCTAACGCATACCGACTGGCAACCGTGTATAAATTGAATTGTCCTTGTTCCCATTTCGGATAAATCAATAACGGTGGGCTTGTTGGCACTTCCTTGAGCTCTTCGAATGCAATCTTACATAGGTCATTATATACAAATGGTGTATCCTTTTTGAATATACGTCATTTCGACGCGGTAATCTCGATGCGCGTCAAATGGACGCAGTCATTTGGACGAACGACAATTGGGCGCATGCGTCAATTGGGCACATGCAATTTTGACGCGGTCACTTTTAGACGAGAGTCATTGTTGACGCAAAACAAAAATAAAATATATATAACATTCATAGTAGCCAATTTCAACGTAAAAACATGGTATCTGTATATTATAGTTTGCTTACCCATATGGTCACATATAATCTAAATTACACATTTAATAATAGGTGTTAAACTTTCATCTCTTTGCAATGCACTTATAAATTTCCATATCACTGGGTTTTTACTTGTTATTAATGCCGAAAATGCATTATGCCAGCCGTCAATACTGTTATTAGTTCTCGGTAAATTATGTTAAAGACGTTCTGAACAGTTCCATATTTCGATAGGATATTGTGGTTGTCTACGTCGACCTCTCCTGACCAAAATTCCGATCCACGTACTTTCAAAATAGGTGATTAGTGGAGATAACATATTTTCGTTTTCAATATAGAACTCGCTCTCCAACAAAACTTCAAAATAATTTATTACTTTGTCAACAGGTATAAAAGCAAGTAATATTAATTTTCGAACTTTTAATGCAAATTTTTTTTTTTTTTTTTTTTTTTATTAGCTTTCAGTATAACTATTACAGCTCAACAATTATTTGAAAGACATAACAGATACAGTTCTATAGAATACAAATACAAATACAAATATTAAAAAAAAAAAAAAAAAAAAATGTATAGATAAATGATAACAATGAAATAAAAAGTATTACAAAGTAAAGTAAATAAAGAATATCATATTATGAAACCAGCCTCCAAAATAAAATAAAATTAATAATTATATTTGTTACTATTTCCGAATTGGAGTTGAGGATGGAGGTAAGGTTGAGAGGAACATTGATGAAGTTAAGAGAATTAAATAAAATAGCGCGCTTCGCTTGCAAAGAAGGGCAATCAAAGAGAAGATGAGGGAGATCGCAAATACTTTCGTTGGGATGTAGAGTACAGAGTGGGGAGTTGTTTAGACCTAATTTGTACGAGTGAGCCGGTAGTAAAGTGTGACCAGAACGTAGGCGATTGAATTGTATGATACTAGATCTTGGTAAATTGAGGTTGTTAAACCATGTTTTGTTAAGAACATTAGGTACGATGTTTTTGTATCTGGTAGCAAACTCAGCTGGGAGATTGGACCAGTATGTGGACCAGAGGTTAGATATATGACACCGTAAAATTGGTATGAAATCAGTACGAGGGAGTTGGGTGAGGGCAGGACATATTAAATTGGACGTTGATTTCGCCAGGTTGTCGGCGACTTCGTTCCCATGTATACCGATATGACTTGGAACCCAAAGAAATTGTATAGTATAATTGTCTTGATGGAGTTTTAGGATGATTGATTTAATGATAAGGATTAGAGGAGACAGATGAGAGTCAAAAGGATTTGACAAAAGTGCTTGTAATCAAGACATTGAATCAGAAGCAATTAAGTATTTATTGGAGACAAGGTTAGAAATAAGAGATAAAGCTTCAATGATTGCATAGCACTCAGCAGTGAAAGATGAAGAAGAAGAAGGAGGTAGGTTGTTAGAGAAGGAAATATGTAGTTCTGGGATATAAAAAGAAAAGCCGGCCGAAAGAGGTGAAACAGAGCCATCAGTATACACCACAATGAAATGATCAAAATTCGACTTAAGAAACTCAGAAAAGATTTTATTGACAATAGGGAATGACATTTTTTTAGGTTCCAGAGAAGATAGGGATGAGAATTGGTTATCGAGTCTAACGAGAGAGAATAGAAAAGATTCAAATGATTGTTCGTAAAGAGGTAATTTGGATGATTTACAGATGTATTGGTGAAAATTAGACAGAGCATTAGCTGAGATAGATAGTATAGGCATAGACTTAGATACATAACGCCAAGAAAGAAAAAGAGAATAACACATGTCAAAAATAAAATGGTTAGAGTAAGCTAGATATTTAAGGAGAAATTTACCGGCTAACCATTGACATCTAATATTAAAAGGTGTACAATTAGCTTTCGACCTCAATGACAGGACAAGGAGTGGATTTAACAAAACACATAATGTTCCTCAAACAGGAAATTTGCAGTTTGTTTATTTTTTTCCAATTCGAGAAGGAAGCAGAGCCGAAAAAGAAACAACCATAGTCTAATTTGGATCGAATGAGAGTGCAGTAAATTGTTAATAGGCAGGAGGGGTGAGAGCCCCACCAGGTATTCGACACTACTCTAAGGAAATTGGACCAACGAGAAATAGTAGCTGAGAGTGAAGTTATGTATGGTTTCCAGCGTAGTTTTGTGTCTAGTATGATGCCCAGATATGTGACATAGGGAACAAAGGAGATGGCTTTGTTATTGTAGTAAACGTTGGGAGGATCTATATATCTACGTCGAGTGAAAATAACAGAATTACATTTCTCCGGAGCAACTTCAAAAGATACCCTATCTAATATGGTTTTTAGGTCTTTTAGAGCTGAATTTAGATGTTCAACAGCAACACTAAGAGAATTATTAGAAGTGAAAATGACCATATCATCAGCATAAATGAGATATTGATGCCCGAGGGACGTTAGATTCTTTTCGACAATGCTCATATATATATTGAAAAGTAATGGACTAAGACAACTACCCTGCGGCAGACCTGTGAAAGTAGAACGAGTATTATGTGAGCCAAAGGAAGAGGAGAAGAAGAGATTTCTATGATTAAAGAGAGAGAGCAATATGTTACAGGAATTAGGAGGAGCATGTAAAGAAAGGAGATGAAAAATAAGAGTGGAGATATTGACGGAGTCAAAGGCGCCGCGAATATCAACGAATGTAGCTACAAAAAATTGCTTATTGTTAAAAGAGTGATAAATATGATCAATGAACGTTGCGAGGCATTCCGTGGTTCCCAGACCTTTCCTGAATGCAAATATATTAGTAGATAGAATAGAGTTAGATTCAAGCCACCAATAAAGCCTTAATTTGAGCATATATTCGAATATTTTGCACAGAGAGGAAGAGATCGCTATTGGTCGGAAGGAAGTATTAGAGTTTTGTTTTGTTATAGGTATGACTTTATAGGAGTTCCATGACGACGGGATTTGTTGATTATTAAGTATGTTGTTCATTATAGAGAGGAGAGAATCTATAGCGTTTTTGGGAAGGTGTTTAAGCATAAGTGGAGAAATATTATCGAGACCAGACGCGATAGACTTACGGGAAGAAATGGCTAGTTGTAATTCTGATAATTTAAAATTGTTTGTAAGAACATGATCGGTACGAACAGAAGGAGAATAACAAGGGAAAATTTCGGAATAGTTTGGGACATAACATGACGCAATTTTAGAGCAAAAACTCTCGAAACAATCATCGTTGTCTGGACACACAGGAGAAATAACGCAGTTTTTGAAACGTCGAGCTGTGGACCAGAGGTGTTGTATGGAATTGGATGGTTTTAGGGAAGAGCAAAAACGCTTCCAACTATTTCTTTTTTCATTTTTTAAAGTTTGAGTTGTGAGGGCACATGCATTGCTATATAGGAGAAAGTCGGACATAGAACCTGTGCGACGAAAAGTTTTAAAAAGTGAGGATCGATTTTTCACTGAGTTGGTACAAGTAGCGTTCCACCAGGGAGGAGCGGGTGGGAAAGATTTTTTATTTGATTTCATGCTGGGAATTGTAGCTATAGCTACATTATCAATGATGTTTGTGAGCGCTGTATAGGATATTAGAGGGTTTGGATAATTTGGTAAAGATGAAATTGAGTTTTGGATGTGGAGAGAGAAAGACGCCCAATCCGCTTTATTAAAATTGAAGTGAATAGGAATATTTCGGATTGAGTCAGGTTTGGAAATTGGATACGTGAGATTAGAAAAGTTTGTTTTAATGGTAATTGGGAAATGATCACTACCGTGAGCCTCGCATAAAGTATTCCATGATAACTTCCAAGCAAGGTCGGGAGAGCAAAAAGATAGATCGATGTCTGAATCAGTGGAGTTTAGTGAAGTTAGAGTGGAACCCCAGGCGGGATGATAAGCGTTGAAGTCGCCGCAAAATAGAGAGTTTGGAGTGACTAATTTAAAGATGGTCAGCCAGAGATCATTTGGAACATTAGAACTACTGGGGATATAGCAAGACCATACCTCAAGTGGAAATGGAAAATCTGTTTTCGAAATTTCGATACCAATAAGATCAATTTTTAAATCTTGTGAGACTATTTCTAGTTATAATGTCAATGGGAATAAATTTAGATTTAAAAGAATTATGTATAGCTATGGCGACGCCACCATAACCATCTGGCCGATCACATCTAAATGTTCTGAAATATGGAATTTTGGTGGAGCGTGATGGGAGGAGCCATGTCTCGGAAAGAATGGCTGTGTAATATTTTTGGCTGGCGAGTAAGTACTGCAGAGACGGAAGGCGAGCTGCAAGGCTCCTAACATTCCATTGCAAGATATTGACATAAATATAAAATATAAAAAACAAGGTTTTAAAACTATTTATTTATTTTTTTTGTATTTTTATTATATTATAGCTATAATAATTCAAGGACTGAATGTTACTATAAAATTTTAGTTCTTTTTTAAAATAAAGTTTACTTTTTAATATTTTGTTTGTTATTATACATTTTTAGTTCTGTTTTAAAATAATGTATGATTATTATATTATTATAATTATAATTCAAGGTCTGAGTGTTACTATAAAAATTTAGTTCTCTTTTAAAATAACGTTTACTTTTTAATATTTTAACTGTTGCTATACAATTTGAGTTCTGTTTTAAAACAATGTTTATTTTTTAATACCTTGATTGAGGCTGAAGTATTAAAAGATTTAATAAATAAAAACCCCTGATCCAACAATTTTTATTTAACAATGTAATTAAATCAGTCAGCTAGAAAACAATAAAGTAGTAATAGCTCGTATGTCAATATCCATTTTCAATATACTTAATGCAATACCTCGTAAGTCTAAAAAAACATTTTAAAAACGAATTATAATTAAAACTACATTATAGACTAATGGAAAACGTTGCCTTACCAAATTATTTAAAACATAGGCTAAACTAAATACAAAAATTGATTTTATAAACACAAAAATGTGTCTCCTGAAAAATGAACGTTTTTGACTTACGAGGTATTACGTCTTAGCCGACGATATGGCGACCGTGACAGGACTCGATGTCCAAAAAATCCCCTGTACTATTAATAAATCTTTTTTTCTCTCTCTCTCTCTTTCCCCTTAATAAAACTGTAAAACTTAAAATTATTAAAATATCAACCTCTTATTATAAAATATCAAATAGGTATTAATAAAAAAAAAAAAAAAAATTTTATAAATGTTCTTATGGCAAGCACATGGTATGGCACCGGCAATAAAACTTTATCCGAGTCAATCCTTTTGAGATTTTACTCTCCCGTGCTTAGAAACTCATTAATATAAAACTCCCTTATACACTGTCCCTATCCATACTATAATATATTAACAAATTTTTTTTTATCTTATATTATTTAAAATTGTGACTCTTGCACGAGTTGAAAGAAATACTGTTATAAACCCCGTCATGTGGTGCTCTTACATATATACTATTTTCACTTAAATTATTATATTGGTAAAAAAAAAAAAAAAAAAAAATGTATTATCTTATGAAAAAAGAAAATGTCATGCCTACCAGGGTAAATACCAATTTTATTATGTTACTAGCTGCCCGTGTGCCTCGATTCCGGTCGTTGTGGAAGCCGCCTCCGGCGCCTTCGAGGTGGTCCAGTGAGAAACGTTTCACCGGAAATTCGAAAAAAAATTGAGTCGTACTGAAAACTGTGACTGTGAGTGTCTAGCGGTCTTTTGTCGTCTGGTATAATACCGTGTCCCGCCGGCATATTACCAAAGTGTACATGGTCTCGGCACTAGATTAAAATACAACAATTTCATTGGCCCGTTCAAAATATTATTTTTTACCACGCTTTCCGCCGCTGATATTTTGATAACAAAATTATTATCAATTATTATTATTTTGCTACGTATATAATATTATATTATGCTATATTCATACTTTTTTAGCTGCACTTGATCATTTTACAAAATAATACTAATTTATATTCTAGATTATTTATAATTCTAGATGTATGTGTGTACCTAAAACAATACCTTTTAAAAATTTAAAAATGTGTACAATTATTAATTATGTATAATTATTATAAATCAAAAATATAAAATACCTTATAGGTAGATGATAGGTACTTTCCATTAACAGGAATTTTGGTTATATTTGTCTTTTAAGTAGCAATGCTCAGTATTTGGTACACAAAAAAATATACCAAAAAGTACCTACAATTGTATAGTGTAAAAATACAACAATTAATATTTAAATCATCTTGGATCCATACATAGTATATACTTAATAATCACAACATATAGTACCATGATACATATAGTGATGTCCAATAAGTTATGCATGTATGAATTATACTGTAATTTAGATGTTTTATCACATTTACACCATAAATTATAATTTTAATTTAATGCATAATATATACTAGTAATAATATAATAATTAATATAATAATGCAAACCAAAGAATAGATCTTGGCTTAGTAAAACACCTATCCTACCTACCTACCTACCTAAATGATTAATAATTAAATTATTTAAACTTAAAAGAATGTTTAGTGATGTATGTATGGTTAAGAAAAAAGTTTGCTAAGTTTGCTTCTTATTAATTATTATGAATTATGATTACAAAATTATAACAAAATTATTATTATCAATTATTATCAATTATTCTCAAGTACCTATCAAGTATTAATTCCAGTATCAACTACTAAAACACCAAGTCTAAAAATAGAATAGAATATATTATATTATACTACGATGCTAGCTAGTACCTATATTATAAATTAGGATATATAATTATAATATTATGATACGATTATATTGGTTAAATTATTAGAATTTTTAAAATGGAAACGTCTTCGTATTTAAATGTGTCAAATTTACCTAAGTTAGGTATTTGTTACCAAAATTTTGGATATTTCTAGTGGAAATAACTACTCACTTCGTTCAAATATAATAAATTTCGAACAATGTGACAAATGGGTAAATGAATTTTCATCGCTGACTTACACAAATTGGATCGTAAGAAATTCCAACAAAATTAGTGAACGTTTTGTATGCAGGTACGTACATTTTAAAGAATTAATAATGAAGTGTGTAATTGTGTAATGTAAATATAATATACATAAGTATTTTACATTTATATTTCAGAAAGGATTATGTATGCCATCACAGCAGTTTCAAAAAAGTTGATAAAGACAAAAACCTAAAAAAATCTAAAAATATGAGTTGTCCTGCTAAAGTTAGTATTAAAGTTCAAAAAACAACTACTGATACTATCAAGAAAGATAAATATGTTAAAGTAAGAATAATCATACTTATAGATTATAATATTATTGCACAGTTTAATATGTACAATAGCATATTATAGTTACTTAGTGCATTATGTGCCTGTTGATTAATTATTTGTTCTACTTTCAAATACATTGTATATTATATAATATTTACTTACATTATTAGGTATTTATTATATAACCTTACTACAAATTTTAAACTGATGTAAAGTATCTATATTTTTTCATTAAAATGTCTAAAAGTTAAATGTTTGTAAAAATAATTTCAACCAAATTTTTCTTTTATCTTTTTACTTTAACTTTATACAATAATTGGTAGAGAAGGTATATTTTATATTTCTGTTTTTTTTAAAAATATTTTATTATTTTTTATGCCTATTGTATATTTGTATACCTACTCTATGATGCAGACTTTAAATATTAGCACAGTGTATTATGTTATGTGTTATTCATTTGTTTAGGAAGGATTAGTGGCAGAAATTCATATATTTTTCCAGCATTCCCACACCATAAATACAGCAGAAGCATTAGGCAATCTCAGAAGTTCTGAAGACACAAGACGATTATTTGAATGTTATTTCAGTGATGGATATGGTAATTTTTTTCTATTATTTATTTATTTGGTTTGAATATCTACCTATTATTAGAAACATGTTATAAATTTTAATATTTTTATGCTTTTATAGGTATTACAGAAGCCATTATGTACCATGAAAGCAAATTGGAACTTGAGGGTAATGAAATTGCAATAGCTAACGCATCATTAAACCCTAAGTATAGAACTGTCCAGCATTGGCACGATACATGGAGACAAAAATATTTAGGCCCAAGAATCGGCGTAGGTGTTGTAGAGGTAAATCATAATTAATAATTATTAGATATTAGTTGAACTAGGGAGTCAAAACTTAACTGCACTCTTACAGAATACAAATACCTATTGGCTATTATACCTATGGTATTTTGACAATTGTTAAATATTTATTTGATTATATTATTTATATTATGTAAGTTTTGTAAATTTGAGTAAAAAGTAATAGTAATAACCAACCAGGGGCATCATTTGGGGGGGGGATCAGGGTGTGCGGTTCCACCCCTTACTTTTAAAATAGTTCCAATTGGCCCACACCCTACTGAAGCCCCATATTTTTTGATGCATCAGTGTATATTTTTGAAAGCATATATATAATATATGATGATTTTTTAGTGCATAAAAGTCCTCACTCTAATCTAAATAACTAATAAGTACCAGGTTTAGACTATTTTACTAAAATACATAGAAAGTAACTAGATATGTATTCAAGTTCAACAACTTAAAAATATCACAATTAATTTATTATTTGATGTTATAAATATAAGTGAAATTTAATTAAATGTAAACATACAATACTCGGTAATCAAAGAGTGTCAAGTTACATAATAAATAACCATACAGATATTCTATATATTTTTCTCATCATGAAAATATATTTTAATAAGATGGGAAGTTGATCCCTCCATGTATTTCATTCTTTTATAATTTTCAGTGTTAGCATGTAGGACGTAGGTTGTAGGTACTGTTATTAAATGAAGTAACTAATAAATATAAACTATTAAGATTAATCAGAATATTTATGAAAATAATATATTTTGTTTATAGAAACTCAAATCAAAAATGTCATCTTATGAAAATAATGGAATTAAAGTAATTATTAATGAAGATCCATTTCCAGTTGTAATCTGCACCCCTTTAATGCAACGTGCACATACTTTGGCCTATTCAAAAGACATTGTATTTGTCGATAGTACAGCATCGTGTGATGCCCATAATCATTCAATAACATTTATGCTTACACCTTGTGCTGTTGGAGCTGTTCCGTTGGCAGTTATAATTACAAAGGGTCAGTCATTTGTGGATTATGAAAATGGATTTAAATTAGCTCAAAAATGTTTTGGTATTGATGGATTTGGTGGTCAACAATTTCCAAAAATATTCATCACTGATGATAGTAAAGCAGAAAGAGAAGCATTAAAAGTAGTATGGCCTAAATCTAAACAATTATTATGTCGTTTTCATGTTTCACAAGCAATATGGAGATGGTTGTGGAATAGCGAAAATAATATTGATAAAAGTGATCGCCCAATTTTATACAATTATTTCAGCAAAATGTTGACTGCACTAACAGCTGAAATGGCAATGAGTGCTTATTTGATTGCAATTGATATTAGCAATGAGTATGTTTTGAAATATCCTAATTGGGTTAAGTATCTTAATTCTTATTGGAGCCGTAAAGAAATATGGTGTCTTTCTTTTAGAAATTATGAAACCCATGGTCATCAAACTAATAATTTCAGTGAGGCATGTGTTAGAATTTATAAAGATATAGTTTTGTCTCGAAATAAGGCATGTAATGTAATTTCCTTGATTGATTTCACATGCACTGTGATGGAACAGTATTATATCCGACGCATAAGAAAATTTTGTAATAGCCGATGTAATGTAGCACGCTTATTTTTGAACACAATAAAAAGAAAAATTGGATACTTAGCTGTTGAAAATATTAAAAGCTTAGACAATGATATATTTTATGTACCTACCTAGTGAAAAAACAGGTGAAATGTATGAAGTAAATATATCTTTAGGATGCTGTACCTGTGAGCAAGGACGTTTGGGAAGTTTTTGTAAACATCAGGGAGCTGTTTATTTTTTTTATGGACATAAGTTACCAAATATGCCACCAGTTACTCCTGAGAATAGACATTCTATATCAATTTTGGCTTTTGGAGAAAATGCTCTACCAATATCGTTTTATGAGTCTTTAGAATACAATCCTAGTAATGATCTAAATGAAAACGAAAACACATTAAATTCTGATGAATACCAAAACATACAAAACAATTCAATTTCAATTAATACCGATGACATTACAGACAATATGGATTTAGAAGCCAAAATTAATTCACCAACAAGTGCAACTAAATTCAAAGAAATTATTGATCTTATGACACAACATCACAACAAATTTGGATCAACCACTGATGTGTGCATGTGAATTGCACACCTATTTAAAAAAATTAACAAATGTTAAAACAAGAACTTCTTGGGAGACATTTTTATCTACCAAAGGAAAACAGATACCTCTTCGACATGTATCTAAAGCTAAAATACATGTTCAGCCAACATCCATAAGCCGTCGAAGGCTAGAAGTAACTAGAGGAAGCAAGAGACTAGCAGTAGGTCGGCAACCGTCAAATGAAAAAGTTAAAAAAAATAAACGTCAAAGATGTTTACAAATGAATGTTCAAATGAATCAACCAAATGCTAAATCCCATGGAACTAGTCATTAATAATAAACCTGCGATTGTGATTATCATAATAGGTGGCAAAAAGTGACAATTTCACATGAAACAAGGTACTAAAACATTTCTGTTCTTTAGTTTGCATTATTATACTAATTATTATATTATTACTATTATATATTATGCAATAAATTAAAATTATAATTTATGGTGTAAATGTGATAAAACATCTAAATTACAGTATAATTCATACATGCATAACTTATTGGACATCACTATATGTATCATGGTACTATATGTTGTGATTATTAAGTATATACTATGTATGGATCTAAGATGATTTAAATATTAATTGTTGTATTTTTACACTATACAATTGTAGGTACTTTTTGGTATATTTTTTTGTGTACCAAATACTGAGCATTGGTACTTAAAAGACAAATATAACCAAAATTCCTGTTAATGGAAAGTACCTATCATCTACCTACAAGGTATTTTATATTTTTGATTTATAATAATTATACATAATTAATAATTGTACACATTTTTAAATTTTTAAAAGGTATTGTTTAGGTACACACATACATCTAGAATTTCAAAATAAGTGGTAGATATATTATAATACTATTCAGTACTATAGATGTTACATAAATATAAATTGTTGGTTATCAGTAGCCGTCGTAGCAGGTTGTCCTCCGTACTCTGATTACCGTAACATATATATATATATATTAAACGTACCCGTTTAACATGCCTTCAAATAGGGGTCGCGGGTCTCCCCAAACCCGCAATCTTCAACACGCCCCAAGAAAGAGAACGAACGAAGCTCCACTCACTCCACCCTTTCAAAGTAAAAACAAATTTGCTCCGCTTCAAAACATCGATGACGAAACTGATCAAGACGGCACTTCTACAAACGACAACGCGCAAGACGCCCAGGTTAGTCCCAAAATACCACCAATTTACGTCTACAATATCTCAAACTACGAAACATTTCACACTTCTTTATCTAATCAAACTTTTGACGATTTCTCGGTCACACATACAAAAAATTCTTTAAAACTAAACCTAAGCTCAATCGAAGATTACAGATCGATTACAAAAAGTTTCAATGAATCCGAAATTCAATATCATACCTATCAATTCCAAACTGAAAAACAATTATCAGTAATCATCAGGAACCTCCCAATTCCGATAACGGAGGAAACGATTTTCTACGAGCTGAAAGAACTCAACTTCGATGTAGAATCCGTAACACGTCTCCAAAACCGTTATAAAAATCCTATTCCAATTGTCGCCGTTCTCCTTAATAAATCGTCTCCGGACATTTACTCCTTAAATAGATTGTTACACTGTGTAGTTTCCGTAGAACCAAGAAAACCATCAACTGGCATCCCTCAGTGTACAAACTGCCAAAGATTCTCGCACACTAAAAAATTTTGTCATTTACCGCCCAGGTGCGTTAAATGCGCGGGCGACCATCACTATACTCAATGTCAAAAAATTCTAGAAACTCCCGCTAAGTGCGTCAATTGTAACGGTGACCATCCAGCTAGCTACAGAGGCTGTACATTTTATAAAGATATAACAAAATACAAAAACAAAACAGTCGCTAATCCTCGCCATAATAATAATTATAGTAACGCAATACCTAAACCGGCTAATCAGCACGTTCATAATAACAAAGATAACACTAATAACCTCTTTACGTATGCCTCTGCTTGCAAAAATAACTCCAGTAATTCTACAAACAACGCAGATAGCGACAACGGCTACATGAAAACGCTGCTACCACTTATAAACACCTTCATCACTCAACTCATGCAGAAAATAATCGAAAATCTGCCAGTCATCATAAATAGCCTAAATCATAACACTCATGGTTCCCCATAACGCAATTTTACTTAATTGGAACGCCAACGGTATCAAATCTCAAAGGAACTCTCTAATGGCATTCCTTAACCATCATAATATTGACATAGCTTGCATAACCGAAACACATTTATCTCACACGGACAAAATTAAATTCCCCGGCTATAAAACGTACCGCGCGGATCGTAACGCACCGGCTCGCTCTATGGGCGGCGTAGCAATACTGATACGCAACAAAATTAAACACCAACATTTTCCAATTCCTGTTCTTCACAGCTTAGAAGCCACTGCAGTGCTAATTGATTTTAATAATCAATCTATTCTAATCGTCAGCGCTTATCAACCACCAAGCCGCACAATGCACATCGCCGATTACGACAATTTAATGAACTTACACAATAACATTATAATGGCCGGTGATTTAAATTCAAAACATATTAATTGGGGTTGCCGTGTCTCGAATCCAAACGGTATTAATCTACAAAAATACATATCTACCTCTGCATGTATAGTATCTGCACCAAGTACACCAACTTATTTTCCTTCGGATATGAATAGACTCGCTGACATACTAGACATTCTAATAATCAAATCAATTCAATTCAACGTAGCACAAGAATCTCTCTCTGAACTCGATTCAGATCACAATCCAGTAATAATACATTTGAATTCTCCATTGCAATATTACCGCCCAAATGTTTCACTTTTCAAAGGTAAACCAAATTGGTGCACTTACTCAGGCTATATAAATAATAAATTAATTATTCCAAAAAATATAACTACTGTCTTAGCAGCAGACAAAATTGCCGAACATTTCACCGAAGTCGTTACTAACGCGGCACGGGCGTGCTCGGTCACTTCACCTCAAAATCCAATTCAAAAAAATTACGGTGCACTTCCACTGTTCATATTGACCTTAATTCAACAAAAACACATCGCCAGACGCGCTTGGCAAAACCAGAGAAATCCAGTAGCCAAAACTACGTTAAACAAGCTCACTAAACAAGTACAAACCGCCCTGCAACAATTCCGCGTAAATTCATATAGCAAGTTCTTGTCAAATATTCATCAAAACGACTCTAACCTATGGAAAGTCACAAAAAATCTTTTAAACCAAGAGACAAATTGCATTCCTTCTCTTCGCACTCCAACTCGTCTTATAATTTCTGACGCGGATAAATGCAAATTTTTTTCGGAAAACTTGTCGAATACTTTCTCCCTGAATCAATACGCACACAACTCTAACGATCTTAGGGTTGTAGATGTTCTGAGATCACCAAACTTCTCGGTACAAAATTCAATCAATTTTGTTACTCCGGGTGAAATTAAAACAATAATCAAAAGGCTACCTAATAAAAAATCTCCTGGCCACGACAATATCACGAATCTTATGTACAAAAAACTTCCTGACAAGGCAATTATGTTCATGACTTCCTTATTCAACTCGCTCCTTCGCCTTGGTCACTTCCCGGAAAACTGGAAAAAAGCAATCATAATACTCATAAAAAAACCTGGGAAAGACAAAACAGACCCCGACAGTTACAGACCAATTAGTTTGCTAACTTCGTTATCGAAGATTTTCGAAAAAGTCATCCTCTCGAGACTGCAAAATTATCTAAACTGTACAGACACAATTCCAAATTTCCAATTTGGTTTCAAAGCACATCATTCTACTACACAGCAACTCATGCGCATAACTGAACATATAAGCAACTCATACGAAAAACACTGTCACACGGGTGCCGTTTTCATTGACATTTCAAAAGCCTTTGATAAGGTCTGGCACCACGGATTGTTGTACAAGCTTAAAATTATCAACACACCAAATTATCTACTCAACTCTCTAACTTCGTTTCTATCTAACAGGCAATTTTCTGTTAAAATAAACGACAACTTTTCTTCTTTCCACCCAATCGCAGCTGGCGTCCCTCAAGGTTCTATACTTGGCCCAACGTTATTTAACATCTACACTTCCGACATCCCGCAATCACCGCACACAAACATAGCCCTCTTCGCGGACGACACTGTTATCTACTCTGAATCTCGCAACCCTGAAGCAATATCCGTACACCTACAAAATCACTTAAACGCTTTATCTGTCTGGTGCAAGAACTGGAAAATTTCAATTAATCCATCAAAAAGCGTAAGTGTATTATTCAGTCTACGCCGTAATCCAACTCCACCACCGCTAATGTTTAACCACGAACCAATCTCATGGAAGCCAACCGTCAAGTACCTTGGTGTAACGTTGGATAAAAGACTAACCTGGTGGCCACACCTATCATCCAAACTTCAACAGGCCTATCAACGCTTAGGGATGCTCTTCCCTATCTTGAACAGAAAGTCTTCCTTACAAAAAAACCTTTCCCTACTTATTTACAAGCAAGTACTACGTCCATTAATCACCTACGCCTGCCCTATTTGGGGTAATTGCGCTCAAACTCATCTCAAAAAACTGCAGATATTCCAAAACAAAGTCCTTAGAACGATAACTAATGCTCCATGGTTCGTAAGAAACTCAAACATACACAAAGACCTCAAAATTTCAACTATCCAGGACGACATCAAGCTCACAGCTGTGAGATTCTTCGAATCCATCCACAGGTCTACAGGCTCAATGCACTACCACATCAACACCAGACCACCTCCACAGCGCCGTCTCAAACGAGGTCGCCCGCATGACCTAATTCCTCAAGACACTATCTAACTTAATTTTCTAACTACTGTTATCACTTAATGTAAAAATGTTACTTATTTACTTATCGCACTTATTACGTCATAACTGTATTTTATCTCATCTTTAGGTATAGATAGCGCAAGCTAGGAATACCTTATTGTATTATAATAAAAAAAAAAAAAAAAAAAAAATATAAATTAGTATTATTTTGTAAAATGACCTAGTGCAGCTAAAAAAGTATTAATATACCATATTATAATATTATACATGATTAACTAACTTATTTTTATTTTTAAATACATTGATTGACCTAATATGCATTAAATTAATCATAGATATTTACTTTCATTAGCAGTTAGCACACATCTTTGGGAATCCTCAATATTTTCTCGCATAAATTGTTATTTTTTATTGTCTATTTTTATTTATTGGTACATTCTATAATTTTTCAGCTAAAATAGATGCAAATAGACAAGTTACATCACAAATTTAGTTTAAGTCGTGACAAGGTACTACTTTGTCATGGTTTAAGTCCTATAGTACTATACTTATAGTCCAATACTTAGTACTGACGGCAAGACGTAAATAGTATTAGGTAATACTAATACACTAGGTATTAATTAAGTGAAATAATTGTAAAGTCAAAAGTGTAAATTATTTATTTTGTACTACTACAAATTACAATATTGTGTGTCGTTGATAAGCAATTATTTAATATTGATAACAAATCCTTGGCGGATGACGTAGACATGATGCGTATCACTGAGTTGCAGCTGACATACGTAGCACAGAATAACCAGAATGGACACACGCTGAGCACTCAAAAATCTGTTCAATTTGGTGGAATATCAGTGTATCCATGTATATAATAAAAATGTAAAATTCTTTCTGTCTGGTCACACTGATAAGGGTTTGTTTACTAACTTACGACATCAGCTGTCCATATATCTGCGATTGTTTACAAAACATCAGTTTGTCTTTTGCGCTCTTATTTGAAATTAATATTTTAATTATTTTTTTAATTAAGAAATTAATCAAACTTATTGTAATTTTTGTTTTTTAAATGTATTCGGGAGGAAATAGATGTTGCTTGCAGTACTGCACCAGCATTTCTTCCTCAAAAATTGAAGGGACAAAATTCCATAGATTTCCTAAGGATCTTGCAAGGTAAGCAATATTAATTAGTTATTGGAAGTTAAATCAAAAAGCAAATTCATCAAATGTTTTTTTTATTTCTATGTGTATTATATTTAATATTTTGTGTCATATTTTATACAACTTTTTAGAATTAATTGACTAAAAAAATTACTAATATGTATAAAGGTATCTACCGTATAAGTACCTACTTAATATTATACAATACACATTTTTTATTTTTGTATATGTGTACCTAGGTAGTTGTAGCTTGTAAATATATTGTATACATGTAATTGTAATAAATTTGTTTAAACCTACAATGTATTTTGAGATTTATTTGTTCAATGCACCTATGATCTAAAATGACTAAAATATATATTTCATGATCTACACTTACCTATGCTAGACAAAAAATGTTATGTTATTAATTTAAAATATACATTTATAATTCAAATAAAAATTAACTAACATAGAAATTGAAAAATCAGTTATTCACTTTACAGACTTCATGTATTGGAACATAAACACAAAAGACACTGAGGCGAGTAAGCAAGTTGCAACTTACAACTTTATTACTTATTAGGTTAGGCTAAAGCACGATTATAAAGATTCTTTATAATCGTCGGCTAAAGGTAATTACTAATTGCCTCTGTTCAGGGAATAACAGTCGCGCTAGAAACAAAGAATAATGGGAATTATCTTTCTACCAGCAGCACTGATATTCCACCAGGTGTTGCAAATCTGTGCCCCATAAGAACCCATGTTAAACTGAAAAGGTGTCCCTTCTGGTTATTCTGTGTACCTAGTAAGTAAATCATATTGTTATCAAAATATCAGCGGCGGAAAGCGCGGTAAAAAATAATATTTTGAACGGGCCAATGAAATTGTTTTATTTTAATCTAGTGCCGAGACCATGTACACTTTGGTAATATGCGTCCCGCCATATGCCCGGTTCTGTTTTGACTGGGTATAAGAAATTAGGAAATAAGAATAATTGTAATCGAACGTCTAGCTATCAATCATCGCCGTATGCAAATCTTTGCGTGATAGGGCATCTGCGTATGGCGGATTGGATGCATGATGTGCGAATCTTATAACGTGCGTATGTATAAGTGAAGGAAGAAAATAAAGTTTCTAATATAATATATATAATAATGAAAAAATCCGCGCGAAAACACGAAAAGTGATAATGGTAAGAGGGAGATAAGGGAGCGACGTCGCGAATATAGTCGTGGTTGTATAGTGAAAATCGTTCCGCCGGAAATTCAAAAAGAAATTAAGTCATATAGCTGCCGCAATTTTGAGTGTCTAGGAAGTCAGTCACCCGGCTTTACTTTGGGCGTACTCTGCCAGGTAGGCAATCCGACTTCGTCGGATAGCGGACGACGTGCAACGGTCGGGTAACACAATGAGGAATGCAATCCGAAAACTGTGACTTTGAATGTCTTGCGGTCTTTTCTCATCTGGTATAAAACACTAATAGGTGTATGGTTGTGAACAACCTATGCATACCAAGTGAAAAACGTACCATGAAACTAATTAAATGCTCTAAATTACTTATACAGGTACCTGTAGGTGTGGTGTATGAAATTATTATATTGTTCATAAGTACTTATTAAGTACAGTTAAATGCATATATGTGTAGCCTATAAAACATAAATTAAATGTATCATGTTATATTTTGAAGAATATTAAAATACATAAATTAAACGCTGTACTTATTATTGCAATTCTTATAGTAATTTAAGGTATTAGATAAATTAAAATTAAGGTATTATATTAATTTAAGGTATTAGATAAGGTATTAGATACCTAATAATCAGTACTCACATAATATTATTACAATGAAAATCAATAACGGTGGCACAATTTTTAGTCATATTTCCTTAGGTGACCAGAAATATTGTTAAACAATACTAATACAAATATACATAGTGTAGTGTAATGATATTTAAAGTTTTTTATTAATTTGTGTGTTTACTGCAATACATAGAAATCAAACATATTATACATTCAACAAAATTGAAAATAAGATAGAAACACTGGTCATGGTAGGTATGTGTTTTTGAAATTATAATAATTTGTGTATGAAACTTACTATTAATCAATTTAAATGTATATATATACATATATATATATATATATGCATGTGCTACATCAGTTACAAATTTACAAAGAATAATAATTAAGTGTTAGCTGTAGGAACTTTTATGATTAACAGAGTATGGTTTAGTTACAAATTAGTAATCAGTATTGATACAACGTTGAGTCTGTTCATGGGGTTTTTGTTACACCTGCGTTGATGGAGTCATTTCCAGTATAATCTTTCTGAAACAATACAAATATATACAATTATCTGTTAATATATATGTTGGGGACCAAAGGGCTTATTAGGCTGGCTTTGGTAAACGGTTTAGTGGACTGTATTTGTTAAAATGAAATTACGCTGGTGGTGTTGTTATATAAACTAAATAGCATTTAATTTACTTTCCTTTATTCAAATACATAATACAAATTTTGCCTGATGGCACAAATATCAATAGTTTAAATAAATGATGTTTCTGGCCTGACAAGCACAGATAACATTTAACAATATAACGATTTTAATAATACTGTGTCTGGCCTGGTGGCACAGATGAATGTACAACGAGTGATTCTGGCCTGACGGCACAGATAATAATTAAATAAAACAGTGAAACTAAACCTCTGGCTTGATAGCTCAAATAATAATTTACAATATAACAATTTAATAATACTGTGTCTGGCCTGGTGGCACAGATGAATGTACAACGAGTGATTCTGGCCTGACGGCACAGATAATAATTAACAATATAACAAATGTTTGTGGTGCACCACCTACCTATTGTGAGGTTATGGGGTGCGTGGTGCCGGGATCTGTAGGTAACTATTTAAATACAACAATAAAAATAACAGGTGTGATCCCGCACACACACAGTACCACCGCTAACCTACTCACAGAAGTCACCTCTCACCCTAGACAACGCTGAGTCTGCTACCAGTAACGGGAAAGCTGAGCGTTGAGCCAACTATCACTGTGCAGCAAGGCAGGTAAAACAGACAAAGTAGACCTCGTGTCATCCTAGACTAGGAGAGAATAATGATGAATGTGACATTGACAAATACTACGGAACGATATTTACCACTGAGGACTGCATGCGGTGCCAAACACAGAACATGATGAAATTGTTTCCCTTTGAAGACGAACATACACAAAAACCAAATAAAAATGACAGATGCTGGAAATTATGTATACATGACCGTATTGCTCGAGCACCAAAGGAAAAAGAACGATGCTACGTAAAACTGCTGCCTCATGTCCGTTGAATTTAAAAATGTACAAAGTTAGGAACGAAAAGTGAAAACGATGATGACTAGATACGATATAGAAACCTACTGATAAGCTGTTATCCTATTCTTACCCGCGACGACCTTGTGTCGCAAACAGACTATATACAATTATTTTATTACAACGTTATTGCTGGCTGGGGAATTAAATTACAAATTTGATTAAGCCGTAACATTCTCCCCCTCCTGAAGGGATGGAGGAACTTCATTGTTGGCAGCATATGGAAGTGGACACAATTTGACGATGGGTCTCTGGAACATTCTGCCGCCCGACATCTGAATGGTCACAACTCTTACAATGCTATCTAAACCAGGGTGCAGCTTCATTACTCTGCCAAGATGCCATTTGAGAGGTGGTTGATTATCCTCAATGACTAGCACCAGATCGCCAATCTTTATTGAGAGTTTGTCAGCTGTGGTCCAACGCGTCCGTGGTTGGAGAGATCTGAGATATTCGGATGACCACCGTCGCCAAAACCCTTGAGTCATGCCTTGGACTAGTTGCCATTTTTTCAAGTAATTGACAGGTTGTTCTGGATGCTGAGGTTCAGGAGGTAGAGTCAGACAACCACCTACTAAAAAGTGAGCAGGTGTCAGCACAGTAAAACTTTCTGGGTCACTAGACTGTGCTGTCAGTGGTCTACTGTTTAGGCATGCCTCAATTTGACATAGCATGGTGGTTAGTTCTTCAAAGTTAAGTTTGGCTGACCCTGTGATGCGTAGAAGATGGTGTTTGGTAGACTTTACTGCCGCCTCCCATAGTCCGCCCATATGTGGTGCACTGGGTGGATTAAAATGCCACTCAGTACCATCTGTTGCTAGGGACTCAATTATGGTTTTGTTGTTCTGACAGTGCTCTGTGTAATAACGCCTCAACTCTGCTCTGGCGCCGTGGAAATTGGTTCCGTTGTCAGAGTGAATATGAGCACTTTGACCTCGTCGTGCGAAGAATCTACGTAATGCAGCTAAAAAGGCTTGTGCTGAGAGGTTACTCACTGCCTCGAGGTGAATCGCACGCGTGCTGAAGCACACAAATACTGCAATGTAAGCCTTGGTTACGGTTCGATTTCTTGGACCAGAATATATTTGTATTGGGCCAGCGAAATCTACACCCGTTGCTGTGAAAGGTCTGCTGGGTGTTACTCTGAGCCGAGGTAGTTCTCCCATGCTGGGCTGAAATGACTGGGGTCTTGCACGATAGCAGATTTGACAACAATGAACAATTCGTCGAGCAGTTTTCATTGCATCAAGTGGCCAAAATTCTTGACGTACTCTTGTCACGAGATTTTGGGGACCGGCGTGCAGATACTTTATATGATATTCTGTGAAAATTAGTTCCGTAACGGTATGCTTCTTTGGTAGAATTGCTGGATGACGTTGGTTGATGGGTAGGTGTGATCGTTGCAACCGTCCACCCACTCTGATGATGCCTTCTTCCAGAAACGGACTTAGTGTGATAAGTTTACTATGCGATGATAATGACTTGCCTTGTTTAAGCGACTTGACTTCATCGTAGAATGCCTCTGTTTGAGCAATCCTTATCCATACATTTCTGGCAGTCTTTAATTCTGTTACTGACAGTGGACCAATGAGACTGTCTGGATATTTATGGTGGGTATTGTGTATGAATCTTTTTAAATATGCTGTAATGCGAATTAATTTTGTCCAACTTGAGTATTTAGCTAGAATACTATTTTCTTGAGTTTGAACCAAGAGCGCGAACTGAACTGGACGTTTTTCAAGGAGTTCACTTGATGGTGCGGATGAACATTCTGCCGGCCACTCTGTCTTCGGCTGCTGGAGAAAGGTTGGACCGTACCACCAGAGATTTGAGTGTAATAGGTCTTGTACCTTTACACCTCGGGACGTTAGATCTGCAGGATTGAAATTCGTCCTCACATGTTGCCAAGTCATTTCTTCTGTTAATGTCTGAATTTCAGATACTCGATTAGCAACAAAGGTGCTCCATCGACTTGAGATTCCTCGGATCCATGTTAATGCAACTGATGAATCTGTCCAACATGTACAACAATTTGAGCTTACATCTAATGTCCTTCTCACTTTAGCCATCAACGTTGCCAACACATGAGCACTACACAATTCCAACCTTGGAATTGACAATGCCTTTAGAGGTGCTACTCGAGCCTTCGCGATCAGAAGATGACATGTGAAGGTGTTGTCCGGTTGTAATTGTCTTACATAAATGCAAGCTCCATATGCGTTCATGGAGGCGTCACAAAACCCATGTAATTCGAAACTGTTGCACGGATGATCCTTCACCTTGCGCACTACCTTGAGCTGATCAATCTGACAAAGTTCATTAGTGTAATTTTGCCAGCGTTGAGACATGTCAGCTGGAAGAACAGTGTCCCAATCAAGCTGCAGTTGCCATAATTGCTGAATAAATATTTTTCCACTAATCAAAACTGGTGCCAGAAATCCCAATGGATCAAAAACACGATTTAAGTCTGCCAGTAATGTGCGTTTGGTGAATGAATGTCCCTTTGCGTGAGGCGACACCTTAAACAGAAGTCGATCATCCCTTGGGTTCCATACTAATCCAAGTGTTTTAGTTGTATCATTTTCATTTAATTCAAGCATGACATGAGGATCATCGTTTGTGTTTGCTATGTTAACGATTAGTTGCGGACTATTAGCACACCACTTACGAAGAGTCATTCCTGCTGACTGGAGTATCATGGTGACTTCTCTTTGGATTTCTTGACATCTGCTGATTGAATGAGAACCTGTTATTAGGTCGTCGACATAGAAATCTTGTCTGATTACTTGAGCTGCCTGTGGATGTTTTTCTTTGTTTATGTTTGCAAGTTCTTGTAAGCACCGCGTAGCTTGGAAAGGAGCTGATGTCGTTCCATAAGTTACTGTGTTAAGTTGAAAATGTAGCAATTCCTTTTCCGGCGAATCTCTCCATAGTATTCTTTGGTAGTTCCTATGTTCTTGATCAATTAATATTTGTCTGTACATTTTCTCAATGTCTGCAGTCATGACAAACCTGTGCATTCTAAACCGTAATAATATTGATACCAAATCATCTTGGACAACTCCACCCTTCATCAGCATATCATTTAAAGATTTACCACTGGTGGTCTTGGCAGATGCATCAAAGACAACTCTTGTTTTGGTTGTGAGGCTCTCTGCTCGCAACACTGCATGATGTGGAAGATAATAACAGTTGGTATGTACTGCATCAACATTTTTAATTTGTGACATGTGCCCTAACGCTTCATATTCCTGTAAAAATATGATGTATCTTGAACGTAACTCATTGTCTTGTGACAATCGTTTTTCCAAACTAAAGAATCGTCGACGAGCCATGTCATATGAAGATCCTAGAATTGATTTGTCCTTGATAGGAAGCTTGAGACTGAAACGCCCTTCTTTGGTTCTAGTGTATGTGGACCTGAAGTACTCTTCGCATTCCACTGCTTCGTTGCACAGGGTAGAAGGTTTGTCGTCATTGCTATAGATTGATGACAGTAAACACATTGATGGTACCGGGCGTTGAGCTTGATTTACCTTTCCAGATACTATCCACCCCAGCTTGGTGTTGCGAATAGTAACTAATTGATTGTTTACCTTTACTTGTTCATTGCCGAGCAGGTCAAAAAACAGTTCTGCTCCCAGCAACAGATCAATGTGACCTGGTTTATAAAACTCTGGATCGGCTAGGTTGTTTTGAACATGCTCTGGTAATTGCCATTGGATGACATTAATATATACTGCAGGAAGTTGATGCGTAATGGCACTGATGATGGACATTTCTACCTTTTTTGAGTATTTGGAATGCAATGAATGCAATTGTCCATGTATCCAGCTTGATGTGTTCATCACAGAAGATCCAACTCCACAGATAGGCATTGTGCCTTTATGTTTTTGAACATTCAATTTATTTGCTAATTTGGTTGAAATTAAATTGATTTGTGAACCACTGTCGAGTACCGCTCGTGCCTTTATTAATCTGCCTGTACTATTTTCAATATTTACTATTGCTGTTCCAAGTAGTACATGACTGTTATTTTGACTATGTGCACAAAGTACTCGGGGGGCTCCTTGAGACTCAACAGGAAGAGTAGGTGTCTCTGGACTTGACTGAGACGGTGATTGTTGATCTGGTTCAGTGCTTGAAATTGTGTCATTGTGTAGCAGAGTATTGTGCTTCTTGCTACAATTTCTACATTTGCCAGCTGTACAACTTGAATAAGAGTGTCCAGTTGATAAGCAGTTAAAACATAGATTTTTCTTGCGAACGGCTTCCTGACGCTCTAAGACAGTCATGTTCTTGAACTTGAAGCATCTATAAATTTCATGTTTGTGGCTGCAGATTGGACACTGGCTGTTCTTTATTTCTTGAGCAACGAAACATGCTTTGGTCCCTTGGTTTTTTGTTGCCTTAATCTTTGAGTGCTTGTCATTGACTGTTGACCCAATTGCTATCTCACCTGCCTCATAGGCATTTACTCGGTTTGATAGAAATTGCTCTAATTCAGTGAATGTAGGTAATTGTTTTGACGTTTGTCTTAATTGCCATTCAGACACCGTGATGTTGTCAAGACGACAGCATAACAATGTTACCAACCATGCATCCCATTCCTTTACTGGTTGTTTCAGTGACTCCAAGGCACGTACGTTAGTGACGACGTGGTGGTGTAATTGATGTAGTTGACTTGCCGACGCAAACTGTATCTTAGGTGTGTCGAACAGAGCTCGGATATGGGATTGAATGATGAGTCCTGGATTTTCATATCGCTCAGCTAGCTTAGCATATGCTTGTCTGTAATTGTCATTCGTGAGAGGAATGGTTTTTACAACGTCACTTGCAGTCCCAGTTAGGTGTGATTTTAGAAATTGAAATTTCTGTACTGGTTCCAAGTCAGGGTGATCGTGGAACACAGCATTGAAACTGTCTATGAAGGAGGTCCAGTTCTGTAAGTTTCCATCAAAGATTGGTATTTCAATAGCTGGTAGCCGAAGTGTTCTGTTTCTCCCTTCCCTACCTGCTGACGTTGTTTCTGAGCTTGAGTCAATTGAATTGTTATCCAGCATTCCTTTCAAGCATGCGTTGACATCCATCATTAATGATTGAAAATTGAGTCGTTCTTCAATTCTTTCCTTGTCAGGTTTATTCTCCAACAATTCCAACTTGTCTTGCAATTCCTCAAATGACTGACTCATGGCATTCAGTTCATCTATTCGACTGTGAACTTGATTCCTGTTGATGACATCTGGACTTTCAGCTGCAAATGATTTCATAGCCTTAAGAGAAGTGACCATAAATGTAATTTTCCTTGCCAATTGATTGGCAATCTTGATTTGTTCTTCATCCATAGTGATGAGTCCTACTTAATACTAAGCACACTTGATGATATACTTTGACTTTAAGAATACAATAAAAAGTGAACAAATGTGCTTTACATTAATATCAATTGCACCATGTGCTTATTTTACAATTCAACTTTAATTTTAAATTAATGCTACCTATTTTATTAAACAACAACAATCCGGCTCGAAGGACCAAAATGTTGGGGACCAAAGGGCTTATTAGGCTGGCTTTGGTAAACGGTTTAGTGGACTGTATTTGTTAAAATGAAATTACGCTGGTGGTGTTGTTATATAAACTAAATAGCATTTAATTTACTTTCCTTTATTCAAATACATAATACAAATTTTGCCTGATGGCACAAATATCAATAGTTTAAATAAATGATGTTTCTGGCCTGACAAGCACAGATAACATTTAACAATATAACGATTTTAATAATACTGTGTCTGGCCTGGTGGCACAGATGAATGTACAACGAGTGATTCTGGCCTGACGGCACAGATAATAATTAAATAAAACAGTGAAACTAAACCTCTGGCTTGATAGCTCAAATAATAATTTACAATATAACAATTTAATAATACTGTGTCTGGCCTGGTGGCACAGATGAATGTACAACGAGTGATTCTGGCCTGACGGCACAGATAATAATTAACAATATAACAAATGTTTGTGGTGCACCACCTACCTATTGTGAGGTTATGGGGTGCGTGGTGCCGGGATCTGTAGGTAACTATTTAAATACAACAATAAAAATAACAGGTGTGATCCCGCACACACACAGTACCACCGCTAACCTACTCACAGAAGTCACCTCTCACCCTAGACAACGCTGAGTCTGCTACCAGTAACGGGAAAGCTGAGCGTTGAGCCAACTATCACTGTGCAGCAAGGCAGGTAAAACAGACAAAGTAGACCTCGTGTCATCCTAGACTAGGAGAGAATAATGATGAATGTGACATTGACAAATACTACGGAACGATATTTACCACTGAGGACTGCATGCGGTGCCAAACACAGAACATGATGAAATTGTTTCCCTTTGAAGACGAACATACACAAAAACCAAATAAAAATGACAGATGCTGGAAATTATGTATACATGACCGTATTGCTCGAGCACCAAAGGAAAAAGAACGATGCTACGTAAAACTGCTGCCTCATGTCCGTTGAATTTAAAAATGTACAAAGTTAGGAACGAAAAGTGAAAACGATGATGACTAGATACGATATAGAAACCTACTGATAAGCTGTTATCCTATTCTTACCCGCGACGACCTTGTGTCGCAAACAGACTATATACAATTATTTTATTACAACGTTATTGCTGGCTGGGGAATTAAATTACAAATTTGATTAAGCCGTAACAATATATTTGAGTAAATAAATAATTCTAAATAATTTACCACCAGCGTGTGAGTCGCAGCCTGTTTAAATGCATGTTTGACGTTTGATACAAATACATTACAAAATCTACATCATGAGAGAAGCACGTGGAGGTTGTAAAACTTTCTCAATGTCCTTAGCAGTAGTTCAACGATGAGTGTTTTCATTGGGTTTTTGTTACACCTTTGTGATGTTGTCATTTTTAGTATAATCTTTCTGAAACAATACAAATGTATACAATTATCTGCTAATATATCTTCGAGTACATAAATAATTCTAAGTAATTTACCACCAGTGTGTGAGTCCCAGCCTGTTTAAATGCATGTTCGACGTTTGATACAAATACATTACAAAATTTGCATCAAGAGAAAAGCACGTAGAGGTTGTCAAACTTTCTTTATGTGTTAGTACTTTTCAGTAGTACAATGATAAGTGTTTTCATTGGGTTTTAGTTACACCTGCGTTGATGGAGTCATTTCTAGTACAATTTTTCTGAAACAATACAATTATAATATACAATTATCTGCTAATATATCGTTGAGTGCATAAATAATTCTAAATAATTTACCACCTGGTGTGTGAGTTGCATCCTGTTATGTTCGACATCAGTTACGTATTCATTACAAAATCCGCATCCAGAGAGAACCACGTGGAGGTCGTCGAACTTTCTCTCCTCCTCGAGTCGTACTTATGACTGCTTATAAACCATGTGTCACACAGACTGTTGTCACATAGACTTGTCACACAGACTTTGTCACACAGACTTGTATCACACAGATCGGATTCGATGTTTATAAAGTTCTTGTAGACTTCAACGTACTGTTATATCGCTTGTAGAACTTCTCTGTACACAATGTTCTTAGTGACGAATCTACCACGGTCATCACCGTACATACCAACTCTAATAGATTGAGAGTCCCTCACTCGGGAAAACGCTACATACAGTTGCCCGTGCGTGAATACCGGTGATGGCAGGAGCAATCCAACTCTATCAAACGTTTGTCCCTGCGACTTGTTAATGGTCATAGCAAATGACAAACGTACGGGAAATTGCACTCGTCGCATTATAATGGGCAGGTCGTCTTCACCACTCGACGTGAGCGGTACCACAGGTATGACTATATCTTCCTGTGCACCACCAGACAACATCCTCGCTTTGAAGTTGTATCGTCGCAGTTCAGTAACAACTAACCGTGTACCATTGCAAAGACGTTTCTTAGAATCTAGGTTCCTAAGCAACATCACAATAGAACCGACCTTTAGCGTTAATTTGTACGGTGGCAGTCCGTCTGGTTCTAGAGTGTTGAGAAACTCTGTAGGATAATTGGCCACCTCGTCGGGGTCGTCGACCACCACAGTGTCTATGGATGTGTAGGTTCTTTTGAAACTGTTCCAAGTTGCGCCACAAAGAGTTGTATTTGATAGACGACCTGACGATGTCACTCCTTGTACCCCTGCGCACGACAGGTAGAATCTGCCTGAAGCCACCGGCGAACAGTACCGGTTTACCGCCGAACGTTAATTCTGAACCCATGATGTCCTGGAGCAACCTATTGACCACCGTGAGTTGTAGTCCCGGAGACATGGGCGCTTCGTCCCAAACGATGAGTGCTGCGTCACGTATCTTCTGAGCACGCAACGACTGCAAGGTGATGGTCGACGTCGAATCGTCGTTCAGTATACCGAACGGCAATCCAAACGTCGAGTGCACCGTCATGCCGCCGTCCATGAGCGACGCTGCTATTCCTGTAAAAGCCACGGACAACACGGATCGTCCTTGGTTGCGAAGCGCCCATTTGAGGCACCCGTATAGTGTTGTTTTACCTGTTCCACCGGGACCGTCAACGTAGAAAAGTTTTGATACGTTTCTGTTGTCGTCTACGGCCGCCATCACATGATTGAACACGGTCCGTTGTTCGTCGTTCAAATTGTCCAATTGTACGGCCTAGCGCACCACCGCGTCTATAGCACCAAACATGTCATCATCCGGGTCTTCTTCCAGCAATGTGACGTCCGGCAGTGGCAAACCATAGTTCGCAAGCGATTTTCCGTGACCACGAAGCATCCTGTCGATTGCGTCCAAACACGCAGCCCTCGCGCGGTCAATGTCCCTCAATCGGTGATTGAAGTCATGCAACATGTGAGGTTCGCTGGCTTGATACAACGCCAGCGGGTTTGTGATCTCGCAGTGTAAAAGCATCGTCACAAAAAGGTAACGAAGCTGGACTGGAGTGTCCAATGTTGCTGATTTGGCCATGCACGCCAACATAGCTCGGTCGTCTTCCACAAGTCCCATCGCGACGGCTGCAGCCGCGTATGTTGGATGCTCTATCCCGTCTACTTTCCTCATGTCCCGGAAACACTGTGGGCCTCCCTTGTGTAGAAGTAGCAATCGTAGGTAGAAACGATCGCGATCAAGTGGGTTGACAACGAACATTCGAGCCAACGTTTCGTACCTCATCTGTCTTTGACGTCGTATCCGCATTCTCCTTGACGCGTTCCAAGTGTAATGTACCGGTATCTCTTGGTAAAGGTACTGCCTAGCCTCTACGTCCGTCACGTTGAGGTCGAAAAATGCCGTGAGTTTTGTTCGAGCCAGAGCCGCGTTCTGCACCCGCTCTAGACTCTAGTACCTGTCCAGGTCCAAAGTACACGTTGTGATAGTCTTCCAGGTGGACCGGAAGTCTAATGATCGTATGACTCTTGTTATGCATTTCATACGAAAATAACCTCCAAACTGCTTCTGGTGGACTGACGTACCGTGAGTTTATGTAACTGAAATCAACATCAACGTATATCATAAACATTCAGGAATATATATATATATATGTATTTATACACCTAAAAATCATAGGAATGTGATTAGCTCATATTTAATTCAATGTCAATAGAACATTATGTAATAAAGAAATCACAAAACATATTATTAGGCTAACATGTTATTTTGTATGAGATTACTTAACTATTTGTCCAAGGAAAATATTAGAACAAATAATAATTATTAAAATTGAATCATTTTAAATTGAGTTGCATTATTGGTTCATAAGTCACAAAATGAAATGTAATATTGTGTATTTTATAATATGAATATTAATGAAAATAAAATTTACCAACAACATCTATTACATATACAGAATAACACTTAACACAATAATGATAGATGAAATGTAATTTTGAACTCAACAATTAAAAATATAAGTTTAATTCAATTACTTTTCAATTTCATCTCCATTCCAAACTTCCAAGGTAGCTGCGTCGTGGCCCTTGTAGACGTATTTATACAAATACATTACGCTCTTCACGGTAGAGCACACCTCAACGTTTATGTGTGCATCATACTTGACCAGCAAATATGGGTTGTACGGGACAACAAACTCATTGCCGACAGGATGACCTCTGATGTTGACCACACGTCCATTGTTCGGTCTATGATAAGTCGGGTAGCCACCATCAGAAATGTATACAGTCTCCTCGTTGTATTCTTTGGGATATCTCTTCGTACAACTGTTGTCCGACATACACGGACTGTTGCGGTTGAGTGGTCCACACGGACCATGAATCATGTGCGATTTCACACTGTCAAATAGGCGCCTTTCGGATGCTGGGTCAGGCAAGTAGGCACACACAACATTGTCGACGTCGTCGGCAGTGAGTAACTTGCTGTACTCATCTAAGATGATGAGTATATGTGCGTGTGGAAGACCACGTTTCTGAAACTCAATGGTGTAAACATAAGCATCTACATTACCAAACACCTTATTGACCGTAATGTCACGCATTAGCTCCTTCAGTTTTGCGTGAAAGACCCTCGCCACCAAATCAGGCCTGTCGGTCGCCTTCAACCAACACGGAATGTTATCTACTATCTCTGGCCACCTAGGGTTACAGCCTACAGGTAAATGTTATGAATAAGTCAGGCTTTCCATACTTACGCACAATGGACATTGCGTCGTGGTAACATTGTTTCATGTACCGAGGGCCACCTAGAAACGTTGAAGGCAGAATTGTCCTGCAGCCGACCAGATCTATTTCGTCTAGGCGGAGCTGTTGGTTAATATGGTCCAGAAGGCCTTGATAGGCGTCAGCGAAGAGTGCGGATTTCTTTACGAAAGTGTTTTGCTACCTGCGAATCATCAACCAACAAACGAATTAATAACTCTGGTGGAGGACGCAAAACACGGTCTCCTGTAACAGCCATTTGACCATTATTGCAACACGTAGAAAAATGACCCGTTGTAGTACGCTCGCAGGAGAAATGGCGGGCACCACAGTGCCGGCAGACAACATTCAATAGTCCTAAGTCATGTCGTACTGGAAGTTCGTGTTGAATGCCAGCCGGACGGTCTCTCAAGGGTGCACGTGCTCTCGGTACAACACGAGGAATCGGTACAAACTGAAATTATAATGCATATTTATTAAGAATATATAATGTTATAAATGTTTATTTTAATTTTAATAAGATGCATTTACTAACATCTTCATTGACGTCTGGTGGCAAAACGTCAAGTGCATCCCTGAATTCAAATTCTGCCTCTGCGTCAGCAGGAAGTAAATCCACATACTCAATGTCATCTTGTACCACTTCCTCTTGTAGCAATTCTTCATCAGCTAGGTCCATCATTACCTCTTCCACTCGGACTTCATCAACTTCTATCACCATCCCGTCGTTACCGGGGATTGCCACGTCCGCTTCCAGCTCACCGCCTGGTGCCGCAATCTCAAGGACTGGTTGAACTACCTATAGCATTAAAGGAAGTCGGTTGTAATGTGTGTATAATAACAATCTCAAATCAAACATTATAAGCTTAAATATTTAACGTATGTGTTGCATGTGTTAAGGTATGTCCACACTAGTGCGTTTTTTCGTGCGTTACGGGCATGCGTCATAGCGCAAGGAGAGTTGAACGGAAAAGCATGCAACAGCGCACGCCTTTTCAAGTTGAACTGGTCTAATTTCGTGACGCATGCTATAGCGCAAGCTCTCCCGTGCTTAGTGGGAATTCGTTCAATTCAACGTGCGTGCTGCGAATTTTTAATTAATTTATACATTAAATTTATAATAAAATAAATAAAATATGGCTGAAGACCAGTCTCAGACATTAAGTTTCATCGAAGAATATAGGTAAGTACTAGTATTATATAAATAACTATAAACTAATTATAATAAATAATATATATAATTAAATAGCATCAATATTAATGTTAATAATTAAATGTTTATTATTAAGTTTAATAAATAATAATTATGGTTTGATTTAAAATTCAATAAAAAGTTTTTACAATTTTTAGTAATAAAACTATAACGTTTTATATTAACATTATAGATTATAATATTATTATATAAATTATACATTTTATTATTTTACACAGTTCGAGCACACTGGTTCAAAATAATCCTATTGAACCTTTAACTAGTTTTAACTATTTTAACAATTTTTTTCCTTCATAGTTTCATTAATATTTGAATACAATATTATCAGTGCCGTCCTTTGAGGGTGCGTGGGGGGTTGTCTAACACCCCCACTCATGATTTTTTAAATATTTAGTCGGCAAATTAGACACTTGGTAAAAGTTGTCGGCAATTTGGCATCGTCAGTATTTTAATAATAATTTTTTAATAGTGTTTTTATTATTTTCAAAATATATTTGTGTATAATATTATTATATTATATAATTATATAATATTAAAAGATAAGACGACGACGACGACACTTCGATTACACCGAATGATAAAATAGATGTGTTTATCTACTATCAGTGCATTGCGCGATTGACAACACGTAAGTATGTAAACTTACCCGTAGTCCGTATGTATTGACTTATTCTTGTTATTATAAAATATTATTTTATTATTCTTGAAATTTGTTGCACTTTTGCAGTCGATAGTTCCACGTAAATAGGTTATAATATATAAATTACTTTATTCACAATAATATCATTAAATATACTTGGTAATATCATAGGCTGACTGACCGTTTTCGCTCAGAATCGTTTTTCTCATACAATATTATATCATTGAATACAAATTTAACACTATCCATTACAGTGACTCACTTGTAACCTACTGTACACCAGAGTGACATCCACTTACCGACCTTTTTCTTAGCCCTTTCTTTTCCCTTCAGTTTTAAATGTCTGGCGCCGCCGCTAATAATATAATATAATATAATAAAAATTATATATATTTATCATTATTACTAATCATTATTAATGTAGATCGTTTCAGTTACTGTGGGATAACAATCATAAAGATTACACTAATAAAATTAAAAGAAATGATGCTCTTGACGAGATGGGCAAAAAATGTAATATGGACACGGCAGCTGTAAAATTGAAAATAAAGAGTTTGCGTTCATACTTCTCTAAAGAGCGCCAAAAAGTTTTAAAAAAGAAATCCGGTTCAGGAACGGATGAAAACTATACTTCCTCGTGGTTCGCATATAAATCGCTACTTTTTATTTCGGACGCTACAACGCCAAGGGAGACTAAGGAAAGTGAGAAAGATGATAACCCTGCAAGCCTAAATAACAACGAAGAAGTAAGTTTTTTTTCTTAGTGCATTTTATATAGTATACTCAGAATCAGACTAGCTTGCAGTAGTTTAGTCTATTAGTTTATTTGCATCATAAGTTCTTATAATCTAATATTGTATAATTAATTTAAATATTTTACAAGTATTTGTCCTGAAATGGTAATGATCCTATTTCAGACATGAAGTATGATTTAAATTCTTCTCTGATATTTGTTGCGTTGGACGCTGGTTTTCGTGGAATTGATCTAAGTTGTCTTAAACCAGTGTCACCAGAGGTTATTTCTCTCCATGATCCTGGAATAATTTCTCCTGTGCTAGAATCTTCGTTATCAAAACACCCTGATGTTGAATAAAACTTTGCGGAATCGGGCTGCATTCTTAAAAAATTATGAAGGTAAACACAAGCCAAAACAATGTTAACTATTGTTTCTTCAACTTTTATTTCTATGGGTTTGCGGAATATTCTAAACACCGCTGAAAGCAACCCAAAAGTATTTTCTATAATACGACGCGCTCTGGACAACCTGTAGTTGAATACTCTTTTTGGGGATCCTTTGTTCAAATCTGTGGCGTATGGTTTCATAATATTTTCAGATAAGGCGAACGCATCATCGGCAACTAAGACATAAGGAAGTTTCATCATACGACCAGGCAGTGCTTCACATTCCGGTAAACCAAGTTCATTTTTTTCGAGTTTCTTAGAGAACGAAGTATTTTTAAATACGCCTCCATCTGAAATACGGCCTTGGCATCCAACGTTGACATACGTAAAACAGTAGTTAGCATCCGCTATTCCCAATAGAACAATACTGTCTGTTCCTTTATAATTATGAAACTCGCTTATTGTGTTTTCTGGTTTCTGGATTACGACGTGTTTGCCGTCGATGGCGCCGACACAGTGAGGAAAATTCCATCGTTTATTGTATTCTTCTGCGATAGATCTCCATTCATGATCACTTGAGGCTGTTAGTAAAGAAATGAAACTTTTTTAAGAACAATAATGTATAATGCTTGGCTACAAATCTGAACATAAATTTAATATCATTACAGGACGTACAAGATGAACTACCATGTGGAAATGGGAATATCTCCAACCAATCGCATCCTGTCATAGAAGAACATGAGTTTATTCAGCCAATAAGGACAAAAAGAAATTTGAAAAGAAATAATCGGGATGAGAGAGAAGATGAGGCGTACAAATTTATGAAAAGAGCGGCTGATGAAATTGAGAGAAGAGATGAATGGAGTACGTTTGGAACTTTTGTAGCAGATAATATCAGAAAACTCAAACCTTTAAATCAAATATTAGCCAAACGTGAGGTCACCAATATGCTCTTTGACTTACAAATGAAAGAAATGGAGACGAGTGGAAGACAAAGTTCATTGCCGCCTGAATCTCCGGCAACCTCAGTTGACACTAGTGAAAGTGGCAGTCACTGTTTTACATATGATGATTCCACTGGCCTCATGGTGAACACTGCTAATCACCCGACCACACATGAAATGCATGAACTCAACGAGTATTTGTCATTCAGTACACGCAATAATGAGTAATTTCACATACATATATTTACTTATTCTAAATTTTTTTTATATATATTAAAACGTAAAATGTATTCTTCCTTTTTTTTTACATATTAAAACGTAAAATGTATTCTTAATTTTGTTATATATAATATTAAAACCACAAATTAATTTATATATTAAAACGCCATTGTGTATTCAATTATAAAATGTTATAACTATGTTTAATTTTATAAATACATACACTTACCTTGATATAATTCTGTAGAGCATTCACTATAGCTTTCAGAACAGTTGGCAACATTTCTGAAATAAATTGCTTGGAAACTTTGAACAAGTACATTAGGGATGAAAACGAATCTCCGGTAGCTAAAAATCTGATGGTTATTAAAAACTTAATTTTAGCTGGTACTGCCTCTCTAAAACGAGTGTTTTGTTTTTCTATTTCCGGCTCGATTTTTTTTAACAGATAGTAGAAATTCGTTCTGGACATTCGCGTAAAGTTTCTAAACACAATGTCTTCATCTAATTGCAAATCATCAATGATACCAAAATTTCGTGTTTTTAGATAATTTTTCATCCATATGGAACGCTTTTTTTTATCACGCCTCTTCTTCGCACTCGCAATAATTAGATAGGCCGCACTAACCCCGAGAAGCAACGATGAATCCGACATGTTTTCTATTAAAACGCTGGAAATTGACTGCGTGATGACGACGTAGTGTGGACAGAGGAAGGGCATGCGTATGATTCGTTCAACAGAGGCATGCAACAAGCGCAAAATGAATTGAATGTTGAAACGCGAGTTGAATAGAAAGTTGAAGACGAAAGCGCACTAGTGTGGACATACCTTTATAATAATGATTGACTGCATATCAATAACCTTTTTACTTGATATAAACATATAAAAATCAGCTCACCGATAGGTAATGTAATAAGTATAGCGCATTTAAAAAAAAAAAAAAAAACCATAAAAAACATTGCGAAGATCATATTATAATCAATTAGTCAGTAACATTTAAACTACATGTAATAGTGAATTGCACTGCAGACCAAATAAAGGTCGATAGCAACAATTGTTGAATAATTATAGCTGTACCTAATAATGTAAATAATTATTTATACATAATTAAAAATGAATTGTAGCCTAGAGAATATATCCCTTCTGATAATAATGAAAACAATACATTTAAAGTACACATAAAGGTGGTGTAGAAATGGAAGTGTAAAAAGAATAAAAGTATTATTATGATTAGTTAAATTAAATTATTATTATTATTATGTAATATGAATTGAACAATTGGTATTTCAATGTAAAGTAATTTAATTAATTGTGTCTATAAGCATGACATTATATGTTAATAAATAAATGACACCGCGACCGTATGATATTATGTAATATTTTTGCTGCAATAAGTGCCTTGTGATTTGAGAAAAACTTATTGTTAAATTAAATCAATTCATAAGTTATTAAAAGAAAATAATAATAATTAACTTAATACAATTAATTGCTACAGTCTAAGTTATGTTTATGTGTGGTTTGGTGTAGTACTGTAACAGGGTCATTGGAATACCTATTAAAAATAGTCATGATATACTCACTAAATACGGCACTGCACTTGAGAACAAACGACGACGATGTTGTATTTCTCCTTCATAATCACGACCTAGTACAAAATGTCTCGAGCACACTTTTGAATTGGCCAAAATCTGTTGTGCATTTATACCACAGTTCTCGACAAACAACACCCATTGACGTCTCCGGCGGTCATTCGCTGGAAACCTAATTTAACCATTAAATTATGAGTACTTTTAGTGTAAGTCCAGTATGAGTTGTTAATAAATTTATTGTTACCTGTGCAACGAAACTCCATCAACACCACCGACGTTTCCGCAGATCACACACAATCTAACCACCATGGTGATGTGCCTAAACTTAGACATTTTAAAGAAAATAATGGATAATAGCATCATATTGTAAACGTAATTAATAATTTATATTATGTTATAATAACATCTGTATTTTTATTATTAAAAAAAAAATATGTAAGATAAAAAAATAATGAATAATAAGCGTAAGAACATGTATCTTTTACGCATACACGACACTGGGCTTCGTTATATCGTTATTATGTTATTACTTATCTGTGGCCGATTATACGGCCACACGGGAATTCCAAGAGTTTTGTGTTATATTTAGAAAAAGTGTGTACACTGTACACGTCTAATAATGGTACACATAATATACACGGAAAACAATGTTTAAGAAATTTTCCAGACTTACAAAACCAAAGCGTAAGAAGAGAATCCAAAAAAATATATTGTTGAAAAAGCGCGACGTACGTAACGGAAATGTATATCAACAACTACCGACCGATGATCTCGAGAAAGAATGTAGAAATAATAGAGCACATTGAAATGCAAATAAAAAAATCGACACTTTCGAGATACCAAGTTTGGATTTTGAGGGAGCACGCTCGGGAAACAATGCATGTCGCTTTTTAAATTAGGCGTAATTTAATAATTGGGTGACTGTAATGATTTATAAGTACACAGGGTGAAAAATTATTCTTTTAAATAATAAAAAAAATAGTACTCACCACTCTACAGAACGACAAACGTAGTAAAAAAAAAAAGGTAGGAAAAAATAGGTGAGAAAAAAAAATAGTGCAAATTTGTATAGTATGTGTAATTGTAATTTGTATTACGTAAAAACAAACGTCTTGCACGGTCGCTCGTCGAAGAAAGTCGCCCGAAGTCGGAGGGGAGAGCCGACCCAGGTCCATTACGCTTTTCGCCCTCTACCCCGCGACCACATGTCAGCAGTATAACCAAATGTTACATACCTAATTTAATTTTTTTTCAATTATTAAAAAAATATAAGCTTTTGGTCGATGGTCAACGGATTTGACAGACCCATGGTGTTGGTAATAACATCGGTAAATACGTAAAATGCAAGGCAAAACTAAACGGAGGAATCAATTCTATATTTATTTACCATCGACCAGCCGAAGTGAGTATACGTAAATTTATTATATTTATTACTTTTTTTTTGTTTTTTTGACAACTTTACTAATGTTAATTTTTCGTTGTAGAATGTTTCAATTTACAAATTGTACGGTGACGGTGGCTGCGAGCCCCGTCACCAAACAAAAAACTGCTTTTGTAGCACCTAAAAGTATGTATAAATATTTCAAATTGTCATGACGTATGTATACAATGTTAAATATAGTAATGTTGTCCACTTTTCTTTTCCAGAGTGCTACAATTGTAGAAAACCAGGCCACCTGGCCCGCCAATGTAAGTGTATTTTGTGTATATATTGTATATGTGATCGTAAACAATGCATCTAAAATATTATTTATTATGCAGGCAGGAAACCAAAAGTAAATGGAGACTCGTCCCCTCGCCGCCAGCGAGACCGGTCCCCCCGTCGTCGGAGAGACCGGTCCCCCTCCAGGAGGCGAGACTGGTCCCCTCCCCAGCGTCGCCTCGTATCGTCACGCAGACGGCGGGGATGGTCCCCCCCCCCAGACGGGGACACGGGGAAAATAAACGGGCCTCGGCCCCCCCGGTATTGGGGCACGGCGAGAGCCGGGGGCAGGCCCCGCGCCAGCACTCGGGCCATGTCCGAGGCCCGAGTGCTGTGTCGTCGGTCACCAACAATTTGGCCACCATGAACGTGCAAGTGATTAGTGAGTAATATTAAAAACATTTATATATATATGTAATATGTGACATACATGTTTGTTATAAATGTTGTTAAATAAATTGTTTATAAGAGGACCGCTTTGCAGAAGGTGGTAAGCTATAAACAGTTCC
>JANEHU010001923.1:0-19983 GCA_027563435.1 Nasonovia ribisnigri | reverse complement strand
AAAGTTTTTATAGTTGGTATTTTCCATGGATATGAAAAACCAAAGTCTTCAAATGAATTTCTAGAGGAGTTCATTTCTGAATTAATCCTACTAGTTAATGAAGGACTAACTACATCAGAAGGAGAAGTAATTTGTGTTAACTTAGCTGCTTTAATATGCGATGTACCGGCAAAATCATTTGTACTTCATATTAAGTCTCACAACGGTTATAATAGCTGCTCAAAATGTATAATTACTGGTTCATACATAAGAACTAATGGTATTCATGGTAGAGTTTGTTTTCCATCACCAAACGAAGAAGATGAGTTTATTCTTAGATGTGACAAATTGTTTGGTGAAAATTATTACAAAGACTGTCAGACTGGTGTATCAATTCTAAACAGTGTGCCAAATTTTGGTTTAATTTCAGGTACCCCTCTTGATTACATGCACCTAGTTTGTATTGGAGTAGTAAAAAAATTGGTAACTTTATGGCTTGAGGGGCCACTTACAGTGCGGATACCATTATCTGTAGTCAAACGTATATCTGTAAACTTAATAGAAATACAAAAATGTACACCAAATGATTTTGCAAGAAAACCAAGAGGATTAACAGAATACAGACATTGGAAAGCAACAGAGTACCGACAATTTCTTTTGTATACTGGTCCAGTGGTATTGAAATCGATTTTAAAACCAGATATATATAATAATTTTATTGTATTACATGTTGCTATATCAATTTTAATTAACCCTATATTGGCAAAATCTGAACAATTTATCAAATATTCTCATTCACTTTTAAAGAAATTTATATATCAGTTTCAAAATTTATATGGAAAATGTTTTGTATCTCACAATATTCATAATTTAATGCATTTAGCAGATGATGTTAAAAAGTTTGGGCCGTTAGATATATTTTCTGCATTTAAATTTGAAAATAACATGACTTTTATTAAAAAACTATTAAAAAAATATGATAAACCATTGCAGCAGGTTACAAAACGTTACTTAGAACGAGAAACATTAAATATTCAACAACAACAAAAACTTTCAATTACATTTCGTATTAAACATAACAATGGGCCTATTTCAGAATTTTTTTCAAACCTAGAAATCGAGCAATATTCAATTTATTCAGATGATAGACTTTCATTTAATTTAATAAGTGATAAACTAAACAATTGTTTTTGTTTATTGAAAAATAATAGCGTTGTGTACATAAAAAATATTATTTTGTATACAAATTTATTTTATTTCATAGGTTTTAAAATAAAAACTATAGAATTTAATTTGTATTCAATACCTTGTTTGTCTAAAGATATGACCATAAATTGTATTTTGGCAAATTATAATTTTAATTTACACGAAAAGCTTTTTGAATTTAATGTTTCTGACATAAAATGTAAATTATGGCCAATGCCATTTAAAAATAAATATGTTCTTTTTCCTATTTTACACACTTTATTGTATGATTAAATAAGTACTCATTAGGTACATATTCAGAATCAATTAGTAGTTTAATTACATGTGCATGAATATTATATTATATAAATAATTATATAGGTTACAATAATATTAGTTTAACATAATATGTATAATTACATAATATCATGTATATTAGATATATATTATAATATGTGTAATAAGATTTGAATATAATAAACTTAAAATATAAAATGTAAGGTTAACATATTTATTAATATTTATTTGATAATTATAGGCCCCAAAGGGCATTGGTAATGATAATACAGTAGTGGGTACAATACAGTTTATTTTTTTTTGTACTTTATGAGAATATATGTTAAGCAGAAATATAAAAGTAGCTAAACTAAGATTAGTTAAGCAGGTGCAATTATATTCTATGAAGAGGCTGGTTATGAAAATAGGATGTGAGATGGGTGGGAATAGAAAAAAAAAGAATAATGTCTTGTATGGGGACTGGGAGGAAATGTGAAGAGATGATAGATCGGGTGCTTCAATAGTTCCATTAAATTTGAGGTGATGAACATGAGGTCTGCACTCCACTGCGTCGCGGCATGAAGATAGAGATTATATTATATTTAGGGCAAATAATGGTTTTGTCATCCGGTGGATGCTCAATTTTAATAAAAAGATTGTCTTAAACAAGATAAGCGATTTTGGTGGGTGTTAGATAAAAGCCTAGGTATTTATAAATAATAATAACTTCAACACTTTGAAGTGGGGATCTCCTAAGATAATATGAGTGAAGTGTGGGACAATGTTTCCTAGAGAAAGTCATTGAGTGACATTAATTGTCTATGTTGAGTAATAAGTATTAACACACTAGGTCCAAACGAAGAAGACATTGCATCAGGTCAGCTTGCAATAATAGTCAGTCTGAGGGAGAGTCTATTTTACAGAAAATTTTAATGTCATCTGCAAATAATAGAACTTTGCTTAATAATAGATACTATGCTTTTATTGTACTACAGTTATTCAATAATGGAATTCTCTATAGTTGAATTTGATGATGGAATTCATCTTGTTTCATCATGTTGGGTGGATACTACTAAATTGAATTGTTACTGGCCACATGTTAAGAAAGAAAGTGTATTGCAGAAAATGATGGTTTCACACATTGTTCCTAAACAAAATGATCCATCGTGGTCTTTATATCCTATCAAAAGAGTTATGAGTAGATCTGGTATGTATAAATAATAAAAAATGTTTTTATTACAATTAAATACAATTCTACTATTTTGTAGCAACATATGAAGAGGGAATGTACAAATTAAAACTAGCTGAGAAATATTCCGATATTGACAGTTCTAATGAAACAACTACAAAAATTAAAAGACACAAAAGACAATCACATGCTAAAAAACAATTACTTTATGAATCTAATGATGATGAACATGACAATGAAATGATCAGAAGAAATAACCAAGTGACAGAATGTCCTAGTAGCAATGAAGCAGCTGCAGATAACGAAGCTACAATATCCAAATACCCATCATTCCCTACAGTTGATGATGAAATCATGCAGAATTTACTAGAATATAAGAGTGAGTAAAATGTGTACAACTCATATTATTATGTAGTTGTATTTTGTTGTACATTATTTATTATAATTTATAATGTAGGATATATAAATATAATGTCTAACATTATGTTTTAGTGGATTCTCCGATGCCAGTAGAGTTATTTGATGATACTAATATTATTCTGGCACCTGCTACAACAGCTCATCAGCTTAAAAGAAATTATGGTATGTCGTATATAGGACGTAGATAGTATAAATTATTTAAGTCATAAAATAATCTTAAATGTATTTGTTAAATAATAGATGACACCTACAAGAATTATTCAACACCTATCAACTCTACGAATACAAATGATACCAAAGGTGCAGTAGGAAATAAAGGTACCCAGACAATTAGTATGATTTTTGGTATAACTTATACAATATAAGACATATAGTTTTACTAATTCAGTATATCATATTTTTGCATTATATGTTGTATTACATTTATCATATATGTATATAAATATAGTAAGACTACACTATAAATCGTTTTAAATAGTGGGCCAATAACTATATAAATAAAAAACAAAAATAATTAGCATATAGGTACTATCTTTAAGAGGACGGGCACGCGTATAATATCCGAAAATAAAACGTCAGAACAGTATTTTTGACGAAAAGTATTTTTTCCAAATAATATATCATAAGAAAAGTATTTTAACAGATCTGTATTTTTGCCGAAACATATTTTATCCGAACAGTATTTTTGCCGAAAAATGTTACGTCCGAAAATAAAATACAAGAAAATATTTCTTCCAAAAAATATTTAATCAAAATTATACAACACGAAAAAATGAAATCCGAAAAATATTAAGCTAGAACAGTATTTTTGTCGAAAAAAAAAATGTTCGAACAGTATTTTTGCCGAAAAATATTTTATCCGAACAGTATTTTTGCCGAAAAATGTAACGTCCAAAAATAAAATACAAGAAAATATTTCTTCCAAAAAATATTTAATCAAAATTATACAACACGAAAAAATGAAATCCGAAAAATATTAAGTTAGAACAGTATTTTTGTCGAAAAAAAAAATGTTCGAACTGTATTTTTGCCGAAAAATATTTTTAGGATGATTTCGCAGCAGCGAACTCTAGTGGATACTGAATTGAAACTACTTCAAAAAACGTGCTGGAACAAATTCACGTCTAAACACCAACCTTCTCGCGATTTTTAATATTGAAAAATATGAAAACTGAAAATGGTGGTGTTAAAATCATATGCCGGAAACTGTTATTTTAGAAGTTATAGCCGTTTCAAATTTGCGGAAATGAGCGCTCTGCGCTCAACCATAGGCGCAAATAGCGTTTGGGATTTAGGGGGATGAGGGCTAAAGCCTTACTTAGATAATATTAAATAAGTTTAAAACAAAATGTAGGAAATGTTTGAAGGCTTAGCCCCTAAAGCCCCCCTATTTGATTCTATGCGCAATACGCATATAATATTGCTGCTGTAAACTGTATTAATTTATTATGGGCGCTTAAAATTTCAATTTTGTGACTTAACCTATAGAGGAAAAGTTAAAGTACCTATAGGTAACAATAACGTTATCCCTAGAATTTATTATTCTGGGAGGTGCAAATTTGAACGGTACGATTCTGGAATGTAAATCGTAAATAATTTACTATATAAATATCTGCGTAGCCACTCACTCGCGTCGCTACGCTTCAAACAAAAAAACCAAAATATCCCTCGACTTGCTTTGCAACACCACCTCAAGTAGGTCAGTCTACATATTTTACAGTCCAGATTTTTACCAGTTAAATAACAAGTATAGTGGTTATCTCCCTTCGCCTACCGGCTCCAAATCCCAAGCTCCCTAGGGCTAAAATATTGAATAAGTAAACTTATCTATGCTTACTAGTTATTAAAGTACTAAATAAGTACTATGTCTCTAGGCTAGCGCCTGGGTGGATTCAAAAACATTGTATTATACTATTTAGTATTTATATTATTATTTATTATACAATGAATTATTATAATACCTAGTGGATACATATTAAAATATAAGATGAACCTTGAAAATTCGGATTAAGTATGTATTTAAGTTTTCGTTTTATGATTCAAAATATATGTTTATATATATTATTAATACCTACTTAAAGACAACTTAGCTTATACAGGTGTTTAGTGACAGACCAATCTTATGATGGTACCTAGGTAATAAATTCAGCATGGAAACTGACCACACACTTTAGACTATGACAAGAGGCGGATTTCAATTTAGTATAAAATTTAAAATATTTAAATATATATTTGCCTATAAATAGATTAAAAATTAGTGAAATATTTTGAAAATAAAACTATATAAAGAAAATGTCAATTTAAACAACTGGTAAAATTTTCAAGTTTCTACGACTCATACTTTTTGAATAATAACAAATATCAAAAATGCGGTTTTGTAAAAATTTAAATTCCACACTCCTAAAAATGTTTTGTCTTAGTCCGGTTGAATTTTTTTTACAGATATTTAAAGAAAAACTTATGGAGAACCTTGTACCAAATTTTAAAAACTTAGTTATAAAAGAAAAAAAGGGCGGGTAAGTGTATGTCGCTCTGCTGTACAGTAGGTTACAAGTGAGTCACTGTAATGGATTGTGTTAGATTTTAATAATTTAATCCAATGATATAATATCATTGAATAAGAAAAACGATTCTGAGGCAAGACGGTCAGTCAGTCTATAATATCTTACTAAGTCTAAATGTATTTGATGATATTATTGTGAATAAACTAATTCATTTTAGTATTATAGGCATTAGTATTTTCTATAGTTGGTTAAATTCATTTTTCTCAAAAAAATTATACTTTAAGATGCCATTGCGTGTATATAAAATATAACAATATATTCTAAAAGTTTCATATACCAACAAATAATATTTTTAAATTATATCAAAATAACTAAAATCATTATTCTTGGTTTAAATATGAAATTTTGTCTAAATTTGAAATTAAAATGTCTGTAAAAAATAAATGTGTTGATATATTTTTTAGATTTTTTGGTTACAGTATGATTTATTTATGAGAATTTTTGTTTTAAATTTTCAACACTTAGTTATAAAAACTGAACATTTTATAATTTTTTAATTACAATGATTTATAATTTTCGAGATTTTGACAAATTTTGTCAAAATTCGAACTTTAAATGCTTATAAAAAAAAATCGTGCCTATGTATTTTTAAAATTTTTCAACTGATATTGTAACAATATATAAAAAAGCTTGTATTAAATTTTCAGACTTTTTGGCCCACCAAATAAAATTTTATTGACAATTATAAAAAAAAAAACTAAAAAAATTGAAAACTAAAAATGTCTGTAAACAGCTCAAAACAAATCAAAATATTTTCAAAATTGAATGGTGTATAGAAAATGAGAATATAAACATTTAGTGAAATTTTCATGCATCTACAATTATTCGTTTTTGAATTACAACCAAATAAGAAAAACGCTACATGAGAAATCGAGTGAATATCCTATGTTGTAAAATTATGAACTTAAAACACTCATAAAAAATTATTTTTAATTGCTTTTAGATATTTTATTTTTGATAAAAGTAGAAAAACTTACGTTAAATCTTGTGTTAAAATTTAAAACCTTAGATTTAAAAAGAAAAATTTTTATGAATTTCTAACTCCAAATAATTTGCTAATTTTCGTCATTTTTACGTAATTTGTCAAAATTTCAACTTTAAATGCTTAAAAAAAAAAATTGTGACTACAGATTTTTAATATTTTTCATGTGCCTTTGAAACAATATATTAGGAGCATTCTATTAAATTTTCAAGAATTTTTAACGAATAAATAAAATGTTATTGATTTTTAAAAAAAAAAAACCAAAAAGATTGGAAATTTAAAATGTCTGTAAACAGCTCAAAATAAGTCAAAATATTTTGAAAACGGTATGGTATATAGAAACTGCTTATATAAACATTCAGTAAAAATTTCATGTATTTACCGTCATTTTTTTTAGACTTACACCAAAAACCAAAATCGATTTTATCGAAAATCATTGTTACGTAAAAATTCCCGTTTTTTCCTTAATTTTCCATTTGTTTTTCACGGTACTTTTGAAAACTACTGGAAAATGTTTACTTTTGACCCCCCAAAGTACCAACTAGATTCACTTTCCTATCAGAAAAGGTACTATTGAAGAAAATCTAAGCACTTTTACTGTCCCAAAACGTGATGACAGACACAAAAAAATAAAAAAAAATAAAAAAATAAAAAAAAATAAAAAAAAAATAAAAAAAAACACACATCATTGTAAAACCAATACATTCATCGCTCCGCTCAGAATCTAAAAATTTTACGATTTTTCAACCACAAAATTACTTGCAAATTTTCGCAATTTTGACATATTTCGTATAAATTTGAACTTTAAGCACTTATAAAAAAAAATTGTGACTAACAATTTTGGATTTTTTTTCATCACTGTGAGAAAAACTTATAAGAAACCTTGTATTAAATTTTCAAAATTTTCTAGCTAACCAAAAATTTTTTATCGTCATTTTAAAAAAAAAATACTTAGAAAAATTGAAAATTTCATTTGTCTATATATAGCTCAAAAAAAGTCGAAACACTTTGAAAATTTAACCCTGTATAGACAACGCTAATATAAACATCTGTTGCAAATTTCAAGTGCTTACAATAATTATTTTTTGAGTTACAGTAAAATTAAGTTTGCGTTTTTGTCAAAAATTGATTTTGCGTAAAAATTCCCGTTTTTTCCGTTATTTTTTTTAAGGTTTTTCCCGCCGCTTTTGAAAAGTATTGGAAAATTTTCACTTTTGACTCCCCAAAGTACCAACTAGATTCACTTTCCTTTGAGAAAAGGTACAACTTTTGAAAATCGAAGCATTATTACTGCTCCAAAAGTTGTCGTCAGACACACAAAAAAAAAAACACACATCATTGTAAAATCAATACATTCATCACTTCGTTGAGAATTACAATTACGCACAGTGTTATATACAATATAGCCATATAGGTACAGAAACATACTAGTACTTAGTAGTAATACATGTAAACAAGAAAATCATATGCAGTTTTTTTATCAATAAAATTATATATTTCTAATAACAGTTACAATTATTCAAAAATCATTTAAATGTGAGTAAACTTTAATTTCTTAAAGTTTACTATAACTAGACTGTATAATATAGGCATAGTGACAATTTTATATTCTTTTGCTGTTAATAACGATTGAATTAATCACATAAAAATCAAACATCTATTACAGTTATTACATTTGTGCCACACCAAATGTATATTGTAAGGGTACTGCCATCCAATTACAAAATGTCACAATAATGATTAAAAAACCACATACTCATGAGGGAAATAGTGAAGCATTTAATCGTATGAAGGCTATAAAACATTTTAGAGGTGTTCTGGTGGACAGAGCCAAGTCTGAAACCAAATCATTAATAGAAATATACAATGAAGAAGCTATAAGGTAATATAAAAACTAATCTAATGTCTACAACTACATATTAATTTTAAAACCTTTTAAGTCTTAAATTGTCATACTATCCTCAATATAATTATATTCAATTATTTTTGATAACTAAGATAGTTTCATAAACAAGTTTAAGTCATAGTCATATTCAAATAAAAGAAAGAATTCACTAATTTTTTCAGATCAAATTGGTTTTAGACGCATGAAAACTATAAATTAGTACACTTTTTTATGAGCATTAGTTAACAAAAAACTGTTTGATTTTTAAAATTTAAAATTGTACTAGCTAAATAATAAGTAAAATCAACATTTAAGTTTTTTAACTTTAAATTGACAATTTTCAATTGTTAGGCAAGTTGTTTTATAATTTACTGAATCGTTATATGAAAATCAATCATTGAGTTAATTTTAAAAACCTGCATTTAATTTATGCGGCCACTCTATTTGTTCCTTGGCAATGCATTTCACTAGTCGATCCTAAGATCTCATTCTAACATTTACTATTTCTTGTTGTTCAGATAGAACATTGAAGTTCTATCTACTAAAATCATATTACATAATAACATTCCAGAAATCCTCAAGCTGCAGTTGCATATGCTTGGCCTACTGCAGAAGCTTCAATGCGTCAAGCTCGAAGGCAAATGGTTCCACCTTTACCGCATACTTTGTGCGAACTAGGGGAATATCTAGACCTGAATAATAACAGGTATGAAAAATAAAATATGTTATGACTAATATGCTTTAAATTAAAGACTAAACTATACTAAAATATTTACTTTCAATGATTTTTTTTTATAGATACACGTGTAACAACTCTCTTTTATACCAAGGATGGGTTAATGATAGTAATGGAAATTACAATATAATGTTTGCATGTGAAAATTTAATAAATTCTGTAGTCCATCAAGGTGCAACTGAAATGCACGCGGATGGAACATTCAAAGTGGTACCTTCTATGCCTCATTGTCGTCAGCTATTTATAATTCATCTAATCCTGCAAAATCATGTAAAATAAGTTAATATTATTTTAAATTAATAATTGTTTTTAATTTGTTAAATTACAAATAATTTTAAACTTAGTCCATTCCTGTTTGCTTTGTGTTGATGGAGAGTAAAAGCGAGGCTTCATACAAAAAAGTATTGGAGGAATTTAAAACAAAATTCCCGAATGTGAGGCCAACATCAATCATGATAGATTATGAAACTGGCCTACGAAATGCATTTTCAAACGTGTATCCAGAAGCTGCAGTGTCATCATGTTGGTTTCACTATGTTCAGGTATGAAGTTCTTACTTTAATTGATTACCTATAATGTTATAATGTGTAAAGTATAGTTAAGACTTAGTAGACTTGAGCTATAAATGTTCTAACATTTTTTTAAACTCTCTTTTATATATATAAATCCTTGTTGTTACTTGTTTATAAATACAGATATTGTTTAAATGCTATTGAGCATAATTATTTGTGAGATACCTGAATAGTAAATCTTAATTGATGAAGTATTACCTCCTATTAAATTACAAAAAAAATATTTATAGAGTTTACAAAGAAATGTGAAAAAATTGGGCTACACTAACTATGTAAAAGAAAACTTACCAGCTAGAATGTGTGTGAAAATGACCGCGGCATTGGCGTTATTACCACACCATTTAATTGAAAGAGGTTTTGAAAACATTAAAACTTATGCTCAAGATCACCAAGTACAATTGCCTAGATTCTTTACATATTTTGCCAGGTATAATACTTCTCTAATTTATATATAAAAAAAACAATCAACTGTAATGTTTACTTTTTTTTTATTTCAAGCAGCTTTTGGATTGTTAGGAAAACACCAGAATGTTTTTCAGTTCACGGACAAGCCCGTCGAACAAATAATAACATAGAAAGTTTCCATTCTACCCTCAAACACACATTTCAAGTGATGCACCCAAACTTGTGGAGATTTTTAGGTGAAATAAAATTCTGTACCTATAAAAGAAAAATAATGTTTTTATAACTTGTTACTTATGTTACTTTGTTAATTATTTAAGAAATAAATACCCAGTCAAATAATTTGTTTATTTCATCTCACAGAGCATCTAAACAAAATCACAATGAAACAACATATCATTGTCGAACAACTGGGTCAAGGTTTGGCAGTAACTAGATCTATTAAAATGAAATATATTATGAATTCGGTCAGGATTAAGAATTCCACAGCTCTTCTTTCGACTGGTGCACTTACAATAAAAGAATTCTTGCTTCAATGCTCTCATAGTACTGACCAATACTTAGAAAGAGCGTTAAATTGGGGAGATGAATATTTGAGTATGTTAATAAAATATGTATACGATTACTTACTTACCAATAAAACAAATAATCAATTGTTGCTTTAATAAACTCATTAATATGTATGTTGACAAAATATTAGGTTCTGAAGAAGAAATACAGGCACCTATTGTTCCAATAATAGCTCCTCCTAATGTATATGATAATATTGCGATCGAGGACATCTTGGAACCAGAAGTCAATTTATTTGAGAGTAATACTTTTTATACACGGATATTAAAATAAATTGTTCTTATCTTACATAAAAACATTCCAGGAGATGAGGTGAATAATGATCCAGTACCAGATGCTAATATTCCGCAATTTATAAATCATCCAGCAGCTGAAATTGATAATCCACCAAACAATTTAGAGGAAGGTAATACCTATAAAAAATAATGTTTATTGAAAATTAGTTAGGTTTTTAATGTTTATTAACTGCTTAGAACTTATTTGTATTTAATTAGTTGCCAATTCATTATTATAAAATTAATATTTCCTAATCCTGTACCAACCTGTTAATTTGTATTTAATGTAAAATAATTACATTAAATTTTCTGATTTCTAGACAACAGAGATTTTATCATACCAGAAGATGCAGAAATGGATTTATGGCAAAATTTTGAGGATTCTGATGATGAACAAGATAGAACATTTGTACGAGTGCCTGCAAATCTATTAGAGCTATATCCCCAAAGAGCTGACGAAGAAAATATTTGTGTTGTGTGTAGGGTGGCTCCAAGAACACATGCTCTTATACCATGTGGACATAAAGTTTTGTGCATAGACTGCTTAACACAGTTATATGTACAGCGATGCCCAGTATGCAATGGAGAATTTAATAATTCATTACGTGTATGGTAGTATGGTACCTATCTGATGATAATTAATTTTATCATTAAAAATTTTAATTAATTTTAATATACCTATACATAATATTATATTTTATATTATTTATAGTCAGTAGGACCTACTGACATTTATTAATACCTAGTGTTAAATACAGTTTAAATAATTATTAATATTATAAATAAAATAATAAATATTATATTGTCTTTAAATTAATATGTATGTATTTCAGTACAATCACAGAAGCAATATATTATGTTAAGCAGTACAATATATTAAAATATAATAATATACTATATTTAAATAAAATAAAATCAACCAAATTATAGGTAATGTACGGTATGTTAGGTTGTGTTTAATTCATAGAATAAGTACTTTATTAGCATCACTGTACTATGTTATTAAAAGAAATTAATAACTTTTTTTAAATAATAGATTTAAGTATATAGTCACTACAAGCATATAAATCATGTATTTTATTTGATATTTACACTAAAATACCTAATAAATATTGTAATTAAATATAGAGTTTAATGGTTTGAATATAGGAAAAAAGACATGTGCCAGCTAAATACATAATACTTGTTTTATATAGTGTACATTTTATAGTTTTTAATTTTTACCTACACATACTTACATTTTTAAGCGTTTTTGCAACGTACAATATAATATAATACCTATATTCCTATACAATATATACGTGGCGTGCAGATCCCTTTTTCCATGTGGGGCAGTTAATTGTTTATACTCACCACCCACCCAAAACTAAAAGTTACAAATAATATAATGTGTTTTATTATAATAACATTTACAAATTTAATTTTTAGTAACTTGTACAATTCCTAACAAAAAATACCACCCTCACCCACCCCATTTTCAAGTGGGGCCTAGGCCCCATGTGTGTTTTGTCTGCACGCCACTGCAGTATATTATATATATTATGCATAATAATTATGTATAATATGTCTTAGAGCCTTACCAATATAATTACCTATACATCATACATGAAACATATTTTTTTATTTACCCACTAAAATATTATGTTATTTTTAAAATAATACAATTAATCTTACCTGTCTTACTCCTCAAACAGTTGTATTTTATTGGTTGGACAAGTTAAAAGTTCTAAAACTAAAATAATTATAGCAGGTACTATTTTGTTGGTTTACCTATACAACTGTAGTAATCGCCGTGAAGGACACGTTGAGTACTGTTACAATTATTATTTAAACACAAAAAAATTACTAAAGTTTAAACACAAAAATCATTAAGCGCACCGTCGTAAGCATGTTAAGTCGTTGACCAATACTAACTTCTAAGCATGGCTATTGGCTAACGCTAAATAACCATAGCGATAGCATAGCCAAGCTTAAGCTTTTAAGTAATAACTAATAATACTTGTTAGGCGCTCTACCCCGTACCGCCCATACCGGTATTTGTGCGGCTTAGCGGCTTTTAACAATATAAGAATATAACGTATGTTACTAATGTACTATGGTTGCGTGATATTCCATACCTACCTGCCCCACCTGGCTACCTATTCTAATTTTAGTCTACAATATTGTTGATAATACGCGAATAGGTAAATGTTCATCATAAAAACTAGGAATTACCCACGGTTTAAGATAGAATATCTCTATCTTAAACCGTGGAATTACCTAATGCTTCTACAAATCATAGTTCTACGAATCTGTTATCGGGGTATTTGAGAATTTTACGATTAGGGTTTTTAATTAAATTTAGCCGGAAATATTCACAAATATAATATATACTATAGTTTAGTATATTATATTATGTATATCTATGGAAATATTATAACCAGCTTATCGTCTATCAGGATATAAATTAATTACATAATGTTAAATTATTAAAGTAGATACGACCCATAATTCTAAACAGGTTTTTATTCTATATTGGCGACATTTATTTCTACAAAGTATACTTTGAAATATACTAAAAATTCCGACATTTTTATAAAAATTATTAATAGGTAATAATAAAAAAAAAATAAAAATAAATCAGGTAAAATGCAGTAAAATGCAATTTTATTTTTCTTAATCTCAAAATATGCGAAAATATGGAAACTCAAATTTCGTTTTTGGACTCTTTAAGTTGTGATTAAAAATTGTAGCTCATTCAGCAACATTTTGATGCTAATGCATGAACTTCTGGGCCTTAGAAATAAATAAATATATTTTAATTAAACTGTGATAAATTAATTGAAAAAATACCTTGTTACAATTACTGATTTACTTTATAATTATATATTCCCTACAGAATTATCTGTTAAACTTTTATAGCTAAAGATTGAAAATTTAAAACAAATTTCCACGTAACTAGGTTATTCTGTAAGACTGTAACCAAAATATCTCAAAAATTTGCGCATTGTTGTTACTTACAAAAACCTGTCTAACTATTCCATAACATACCAAAATGTATGTTTAACAGACCTAATTAACTTAAATATTGTATTATTGTGTATTGATCTATAATCATACAAACATTGTCTATATTCTCTCGGTTATTGTAGGGTTGATATGCAAAGTACAAGTTTTTAAAGTACATTTGATATTTAGACGGGACTCCAAAAACTATAAATATCGAAACACAAAATTCAATTTTTGGAACTCAGGTTAGCTATGATACAATCTTAGAAAGTACTTGAGTAAAAGTATTTAAATTGAATTACCTATATTGAATATTAAAATTGAATTATTTTTTGGCTGTAATATTTTCGGCTATTTTACGCCATCCCGTTTATATAGTCAAACATTGTAATTTTATCATACAGTGGACCTTGAACACGCATTAAGTATTAAAATTTAAATACACTGCCATACAGTTTTGAAGGTGTTTTGTATAAGGAACCCGCCCTACAGCACATTCAATATTTTCGCTATTTCCCTATTTTCCTCGTCAACTATTGCATATGTAAAAGTAACCTAATTATCTGACTTATCAAATTCTGTAAAAAAAATTCTAAAAAAAAATATTTTTTATGAATTTTTCTCCAAAAACTAAATTTTTTAATTTTTATTACTACGTTTTCTAAAAATCTAATTACAAAACCAAATCTAATATTGGTCCTATCTATATAAACCCTTCAAAGAATGAAGCAGAAACGACCCTAGATTATTTCCCAGTTTTTTAACTGAATTATTTAGACTAACTTTGTTTTGTTAATTTCTCAATCTTAAATTCAAGACTCAACATATTTTTGAACAGAAATTTGATCTAGAGGTGTCACTGCATTGAACCTTGAAGATTTCAAGAAGATCAAAAACAAATCATTTAATATTAGTCCCATCTACCTAAAACCTTCAAGGATCGAAGAAAAAGCGTACCTAGATCATTTCCCAGCTAGTAAAAGTTTTTTTTATCCCAACTATTAAGGAGGTAAATTACGTGTTCAAAATTTGAATTTTTCAAAAAAAAAACTGACGGGAAATTTTGTTTGCTAATTTCTCCAACTTAAATACGAGACGCAGTTTTTTTGAGAATATAAATTTGATCTAGAGGTGTCACTGCATTGAACCTCGAAGATTTCAAGACGATACAACCAATATTGTAGGAACTAGTACCTACTTCAAAATGTACATTCAATTTTGTGTTGTTAGTTTAAATATATATATACCAGGTGTATCAGATAGAACTGACTAAAAAAAAAATAAAAAATAATGCTAATTAAACGTACAAAAAAAATTTTGAAAATTATATAATTAATGAATAATTTTAGAAATATACTCATTTCAGGAAATTTCCGAAAATAATATTTTGAAAAAAGTTATTACGTTCCAAATAAATTTATACAAAAAAATATTGATATTTTAAAAAATTCTAAAAAATAAACTAATTGATTTAGATAAATATTTTTACCATCAAAATTTTTCTTTTAACCAAATTTACAAATTGGCTATTTTTGAATTTTTCCAATAAAAATGTAATCAAATTTAAATTTTTTATTTTTACTATTAAAAAATAAAAATATTTTTTTTTTATATTGTACAAGTAGCGCAAGTGTCTCTTAATAATTAACAAAAAAAAAATTTTAAAAATATTAATTAGAACAAAAGTTATTCCAAAAGTCAGTTCTATCTGTTACACTGTATATTAGAGTGAATTGACCTATTATTTTATAGGTTTTAATATTTTATTCTTATATACCTATCGATTTACATTAATAAATAATGAGCTACACGCCTACTAAAATAAAATAAATGCAAAAAAAAAGTTCAAAATAATTATTACTTAAAATGTTATACAGACGTATACCATAAGGAAAAGTTGGGTTATACGAAAAATCACTTAATGCGTTTTTTCAACTTTTTGCTACTCCGATTATGGGCGAAATAATGGTGGTACGTACTTCAACCATAGACCATTTTTGAATCTTCGTACATCAAAAGACCAGAATCTCGAGTTTTGTAATGATCGAACGAAAACTCAAAGATAATATGTTTAAATTAGAAAGTTTTATTAACAGTAATTTGTATTACACTACAAGTTTTTATTTAATTTTCAAAAAATTATTATTTGTATTACAGTACAAGCTTTTATTTTCAATAATAATTATAATAATTCAATATTATAAGTCGACTTAAAAGTTACATAGATATATATTATTTAAATAATAGAATAAAATAATATATTCTTATTATAAACTAGTTGAACATAAAACGATTCGAATATCTACAGTATGATAATAATATGTACTTACATTTGTTTTTTTGTAAAGTTGAATTATTTGAAAAAAACTTAAACTTTTTTCCGTGTATGTGTATATGGTGAGGCTTCAAATTTTTCCTGTGTGTCTAGTATTAACGGTTCTACTGCAACTGAATATGTCTTGACTCTACTATATGTACTCTCTATCTAGTCCCCCTCTGATAATAACTATTATTACTCTCCCAGGGTCTCATTGTAACGGTGAGATTAGCATGACTATATTATGTGCGAAATTAATTAAGAAAGTGTAGTTTATTCTATACATTATAATTAGCGGAGTAGGGTTCGAACAGTATTGATACTACCTAATTAACAATAATTATTGTTGGTTATATTTCGAAGAATCATCGATATTAATTTTAATAAAAATGGAGGCTATATAGTTTAGCAAATTTTTAATTGTGGCACAGCGAGTACCAACACCGCAATAGTATACCACAGCTAGAGTATAAAGTACATCAGTCACACATCAATTACCCAGCTAACCACAACGTAGTTTAGCTATAAGGTGTATACGTTTTAAAAGCTATATCTAAATTATTAGGTAAGAAAAAAAAAATGTCATTTACAAATTCATATTTAAGCGGTACAGAAGAATCGGTTACAAGCGATGTAAGTACAAAACATTTCATTTTTTTATTTTATAAAATAATTTTTTTATATTATATAATATGTTTTATTTGTTGGTATATTAATACTAAATTATGTTGGTTTTGGTATTATACCTACAGATGTAATTAAATACAGTGTATATATTATTTGAATACGATTTTTAATTGATAAAAAAAAAATATGTTTAATTTCTAGAACGATTATAATAATGAAATGATGAAAAACGAGGTTAAACTGACAAAAAAACAGAAACTATGCAAACAAAACAAAAGAGATGTAAAATCAAATAAAACGATGACTAAAAGGGTATGTAAAATAAAACATTTAAAATATAAATTAAAATTAAATTTTTTATTTTTTGTTTGTTTTAGAATATTTCATATTTGAATAATATTGAATGCTTACTTAAAAATGAGAAAATTGAAACCGATATTAAAAATAGTATTACAGTAAAACAACCAGATTGTTTGATAAATGTTAAATCTCCAACTGATGATAAATGTACCGAATACTGGACGATCTCTCACTTTAAAATCAAAAATATTAAGAATGTTGAACCTAAAGACAGGTAATATTTTATATTATTTTTCCTCAGTCAATGTATGAAATAGTTATATATAAGTTCCTTTTAATATATAAATAAATATTTGTAATGTAAAATACTTGTATTTTTTTAAAAATTATTACAATAAAAGTAAAAAAACAAATGTTATGGAGAGAAGCTGAGTGCAGTCTTAAAATATCTGTAACTGATCAGGCGAAGGACTTGGAACTTAAGAATGAGTTATCGGAGGTTGTTCAAACAATATTTACACGATTTATGTCCGATCCGAAGAGGAAGATAACAAAATCTAAATTACCAAATGCTTAATAATGTATTTATTTTTGATTATATTCAGTTCTATTAACGTAAAATTTAATTAAATATTTTTGATTATATTCAGTTCTATTAACGTAAAATTTAATTAAATATTTTTGATTATATTCAGTTCTATTAACGTAAAATTTAATTAAATATTTTTGATTATATTCAGTTCTATTAACGTAAAATTTAATTAAATATCTGTTATCAATTTATCATAATATTGTAAAATAAAATAATTAAATGTTCACTTAGTTTATTATTTATTTTTTATGTGAAAAACTAATCGTACATTTATAATAAAAAGTAGAAAAAAAAAAAACGGGTACGTTATACATAATAATAATATGTCCGATAGGTGCATTGGTGACATTTGTGTTATAAGGATAAAAAATAAAGGTACATTTAGAATATGACAGTATTTTAGTGAAAAAAAAAAATAAAAAAAATAAAAAAATAAAAATATATATATATATATATGTGAACAAATTATACTACTAAGTCTTGTAATATCATATCTGACATTGTGTTAAAATGAAATTGTAATATTTCATGTAAAAATGATGTGTCATCGTTTTGTAGATGTGAATAATAGCTAAAGTCATAATTTTGGATATATTGGTTTGTAAATTCATTCCTCTGGCAAGTGACGGGTAAACCTCTGATATCTTTTTTAATCAGTTCATAAGCTGTGTTAAATGTGGCCTGGTAATTTGACAAACGTTTCTGTTTTTCTGTAATATATACATCGATCAAATTTTGAATTTGTTTGAGACGTGAAAGTTCGGTGTTTGTCAGACTAATATAATTTTCATTTATATGCAAGGTAATTAAACTATGTTTAACATTGATTGAATATGAAAAGTTATCAGTTATTTTAACACGTCTACATCTGGTTTGTAAATTATTAATAATTGAATTGTAAGTAGATTCAGACATCAGTGTAAACCATTCTTCTAAACTTAATGTAATAATTTTCTTTGAAAGCTTACATTCCAATTGTAAAATAATTGAAATCTGCTTATTAATAAATAATCCAACTGTAATACTTTTCTTGTTAAAAGCACGGATGTCAAAAGTAGACTTGCAGACAATTATCGGTAAACTCATAGTGGAATTATTTTGATAACTTTTTGTAATAGGTAGTTAAAATATTTATTTATTTTATGCGTTAAACATAAATATTAAGTAAAATATAACTGTTAGGAATCATACATCGAACTGAGAGTTTTTTCATTTGTAAACGTATTATATACTTAACTCTTAGATAAAAAAAAAAAAATGTAAAAAATGTGAACGTACAACTTAGTGGATTAGTGCATACAATGGGGGGAGAATTACATTACCTGAAAATATTTAAATTAACATTACACGCACTAAACCACTAAGCCATACGTTCACGAGATATTAAATTGAAAACTAGCACATATAAGTTGTTTTAAAATTCAAATATTTATTTTTTATTCATTACATACATTAGATAATATATTATAAAATAGTATACATAAAAACATGATTTAACAAATGGTATCGTATGAAGTGGTTTCACATTTACAAATAACTTCGGTTTTACAATATTTACTTAACACTTTTTGTACATACTGATTTCCCTTCATTAATAATACAAATATACACCTTGGAGAGTGTCTACAATGTTCAACATATATATCGTCTCCAATCTCAAATCCATGAAGAATGATAGAGCAATAATGACACTGAACAGCGTCATCGATATTTGTATAATGAAAACCGGACTCAGCCAATTTATATTTGTTCTGAGTAGTATTTGATGGAAATGTATTGAACGTTTTTAATCTCGAGAAAAAGTAGAGAATTTTGGATATGCTGGTGTTGAATTGAATCGTATTTGGTCGACCAATGACTGGATATCGTTTGCACATTTTTGAAAATTCATTTTTTAAAAAATTGAATAATAACTTGAGAAAACAATATAATGAAATGATGAGAAAATTAAACACAACTTTGTCTGACAGGTAATCGCTGGTAACTGAACATAATAAAAAAAATAAATAAATAATCGATTTTTTAAAATTTAAAAAACAGTGTATCCAACTTTGTGTTCTTTTCTGAAATAATTATTATAAAAAAATTTTACAAGATAAACATTTTTTTAAAGGTTAAATAGAC
>JANEHU010001922.1:0-38680 GCA_027563435.1 Nasonovia ribisnigri | reverse complement strand
TTTCGATAAAATCAATTTTGGTTTTTGGTGTAAGTCTAAAAAAAATTACGCTAAATACATGAAATTTTTACTGAATGTTTATATAAGCAGTTTCTATATACCATACCGTTTTCAAAATATTTTGACTTATTTTGAGCTGTTTACAGACATTTTAAATTTCCAATCTTTTTGATTTTTTTTTTTTTTAAAATCAATAACATTTTATTTATTCGTTAAAAATTCTTGAAAATGTAATAGAATGCTCCTAATATATTGTTTCAAAGGCACATGAAAAATATTAAAAATCTGTAGTCACAATTTTTTTTTCTAAGCATTTAAAGTTGAAATTTTGACAAAATACGTAAAAATGACGAAAATTTGCAAATTATTTAGAGTTAGAAATTCATAAAATTTTTTCTTTTTAAATCTAAGGTTTTAAATTTTAACACAAGATTTAACGTAAGTTTTTCTACTTTTATCAAAAATAAAATATCTAAAAGCAATTAAAATAAATTTTTATGAGTGTTTTAAGTTCATAATTTTACAACATAGGATATTCACTCGATTTCTCATGTAGCGTTTTTCTTATTTAGTTGTAATTCAAAAACGAATAATTGTAGATGCATGAAAATTTCACTAAATGTTTATATTCTCATTTTCTATACACCATTCAATTTTGAAAATATTTTGATTTGTTTTGAGCTGTTTACAGACATTTTTAGTTTTCAATTTTTTTAGTTTTTTTTTTTATAATTGTCAATAAAATTTTATTTGGTGGGCCAAAAGTCTGAAAATTTAATACAAGCTTTCTTATATATTGTTACAACATCAGTTGAAAAATTTTAAAAATACATCGGCACGATTTTTTTTATAAGCATTTAAAGTTCGAATTTTGACAAAATTTGTCAAAATCTCAAAATTATAAATCATTGTAATTAAAAAATTATAAAATGTTCAGTTTTTATAACTAAGTGTTGAAAATTTAAAACAAAAATTCTCATAAATAAATCATACTGTAACCAAAAAATCTAAAAAATATATCAACACATTTATTTTTTACAGACATTTTAATTTCAAATTTAGACAAAATTTCATATTTAAACCAAGAATAATGATTTTAGTTATTTTGATATAATTTAAAAATATTATTTGTTGGTATATGAAACTTTTAGAATATATTGTTATATTTTATATACACGCAATGGCATTTTAAAATATAATTTTTTTGAGAAAAATGAATTTAACCAACTATAGTAAATACTAATGCCTATAATACTAAAATTAATTACTTTATTCACAATAATATCATCAAATACATTTAGACTTAGTAAGATATTATAGACTGACTGACCGTCTTCGCTCAGAATCGTTTTTCTTATTCAATGATATTATATCATTGGATAAAAATCTAACACAATCCATTACAGTGACTCACTTGTAACCTACTGTACAGCAGAGCGACATACACTTACCTGCCCTTTTATAATATATATAGAACAAGCTGATAATTTTTTTTTACCTATACAAAATGGAAATTTTTTTTATTAATATTATATTATGTATTAAAAACTACAAAAATTATTTTGTAAAAAATAATAAAAAATTACAAGTTAGAACCCATGATAAAACATTGACTAATTAACATTGTAATGTAAAAAGCATTCCTAGTAAAATAAAAATAATAATTATTATCGGTAGGTATTATTATACCTATCACAAGAGTCAGGGTCCGTTTTTTTTTATTCAATATTAGATGGTGGTTCAAAACCAAATTTCATCATTGACAAGTTACAAAATATAAAGAACCCTATGGCCTATATTAATTTTACGGCAGGAATACGATTGAGAACGGTCATTACTGGCGAAACCTTTTTCAGACCCTTTTGACTATTACGATTGAGAACGCTTAGTTTTTATTTTTCCTCGCAACGTTGCCAAACTTTACCATATAAAAATCGGCTATGGATAGCCTATATTAATATATACGACTCTTAGCACTCCTCACACACGACTGTCTATGTGACATTCGTTATCTTAATTAGATAATACATTTATCCATTAATACCTAATTTATATAAATAAAACGATAACGAATTGTTTGAAACGAATAATCAAAAGATGTACCTATTACTCAGTACGTAGTTCCCCGTGTTGTGCGTTGTGTTATGCCAAATATTTACTTAAATAAAATGGAAAATAACCAAGATAATATAAGACTTATAACCTCTGAGCGTGGTGGAAATTTAATTGTTTTTAACAAATATAAACACCGTTTCATTAGACGGAGAAAAGACAATATTGAGAAGTGGACATGCACCAATAATAAATGCACAGCAAGTTTATTACTTGAAAATGTTGGTGAAAATAAATTATCTGTTAAAGAAGTTTTAGGTGAGCATTTTCATCCTACGATAGCTACTTCAAAAATTGAACGTCAAGTGTTAAGGGAAAATTGTAAGAGGAAAGCAGTGGAATCAGTTTCGACTAGACCAGTCAAAATTATTCGTACGGAACTCATGAAAGGCATTGACACTTCTTTCCAGTTTCCTTCAACATAAAGATTTAAAATCTGTTCGAAAAGCAATCTATTGTGAAAAAAGAAAAATATATCCTGCTTTACCCAAGAATCTTATTGAGGCTGTTACTGAACTTCGAAATATGAAGATATTAATGATGTTTTTAAATAAAGAGATCAACAATTTATTTATGTACACGACGAAAAAAATTTAATTTGCATTACGACTAGTGATAATGTAAACTTTATGGTGAATTGCACTACTTTTTTGGCTGACGGAACTTTTGATTTCGCACCAAATCATTTTTTACAAATGTATACTATACACTGTTATCAAAATAGATATTATGTTCCACTAGTTTTCTTTTTCTTGGAAAATAAACCAAAAACAACTTATATTGACATATGGAATTACTTAAAGGATTTATGCCTAATAACTAAGTCTAAAGTTTTAGAAATTAAATATTTACATTTAGATTTTGAAATTGGCGCACATGAAGCGGTACGTGAAACATTTCCCGGTGTTAAAATATTTGCCACCGAAAGAGTTTTCATCGAACTTTTAACAGACAGTTTTATTGCACACGTCCACCTATATACGCTGTGATACAAACTTTACTCGAAACCCAGGCAGAAACGTCTTTAAAACTCAATACCATTCAACAGGGTATTGTTCAAAGCACATCAAGAGCAGAACAAGAAAAAATTTCAAAAACAATACAGTCATATATAGTAACTACTGTCAAAATAAATTTTCGGAAGGATTAATAAAATATTTATCGTATCTGGGAAATCTATATAGGGGAATTAAATTGTAAATTATTTTTAAATTTTTGTATTATTGATAGGTATGTGTATTGACATGCAATTTTACTTATGTTTTTAAATTTCTAAGCTTTTGTATTATAGGTATTTATGTATATTGACATGACATTTTTAAAATTTATAATTTTTAATTATTTTATTTTGATTTGAATATAATTCGGCAACGTTGCACTTAATTTCGTTCTCAATAGTACTGTTTTTTTGGGGTCAGTGGTTATTTCATTGTTCCATTTTGAGTGATCTCAATCGTACGCTAAAAAAGGTCAAACGTTCTCAATCGTATTACAGCCAATTTTACTACCTACCTGGTAAAAAAAAAATTGTGTTTAGTTTTTTTTTTAATACCTTTTAGGGATTTTTTTATAATCCCGCCCACCGGAACAAAAATATTGATATCTGTTAAAGTATGGAGTTGCAAATTTCCAAAACCGCGTTGCAAATAGTTGCAAATAAGTTGCAAAATATTGGCATAGGTCTGGAGTGGATCGGGTGAAGTCGGGGGGATGCCCCCCGGTACAAAAATATTGATATCTGTTAAAGTATGGAGTTGCAAATTTCCAAAACCACGTTGCAAATAAGTTGCAAAATATTGGCATAGGACTGGAGTGGATCGGGTGAAGTCGGGGGGCTGGCCCCCCGGCACAAAAATATTGATATCTGTTAAAGTATGGAGTTGCAAATTTCCAAAACCGCGTTGCAAATAGTTGCAAATAAGTTGCAAAATATTGGCATAGGTCTGGAGTGGATCGGGTGAAGTCGGGGGGCTAGATGAAGTTGGCCCCCCTAAAAGTAAATCACCGATTGCGGCGAAAGTATGGAGTTGCAAATTTCCAAAACCGCGTTGCAAATAGTTGCAAATAAGTTGCAAAATATTGACATAGGTTTGAAGTTGATCGGGTGAAGTCGGGGGGCCAACTTCACGGACGTGGCCGAAACGGCTAGTTGCTGTTTGGCAATCGTACCTTAAGATGTATTCATATTTTGAAAAATTATATTTTTGTGTGTTTTAAATAGAAAATAATATAACTACTGTGAATACAGTTTAGAATTTTAATTTATTTGAATAATAATACATACAATTTTTAAATCATTTGGTTCAGTACCTACGTGATAATTCAAAGAGAAAATGCGTTACTTAACTACTAATATATAGTAACATGAGACAATTTGTGAATGTCTTTAATTAAGCACTAAAATATCTTGAAATTTTAATTGAATTTTTTTCTTAAACGTATTATAAATAGTGCCCAATATAAACTGAACTCTTTTACTGTTGAAAAATTGTTTTATGTCTAATCCCGTCAGTATTCAATAAGCTAAAAACTGTAGTTGCTCGATAACTCAAATTTCTTCCCGCACATTTCCCTCATGATATAGATGATTTTTGTATGACTTTAGAAAATTAAATTAAATATGAATAATAATAGCATATAATATAATATAGGTATATTGTAATGTACACAGGCCAGAACAGGTTTTGCTATTGAATTAAATAATTATTATTGATTCTCCGATCTATGTGTTGCCACGATATTCAGATTTAATATTTTAGGAACTTTTATATACATAAACATATATAATATACATGTGAGATTTTAGTTGGAAACTGTCCAAACATCGCGATCCTATGGAAAATAAATCTTTTATAATAACTATCTTTATGTGTACCTATTACACATAAATTGACTAATGGTGAAATCTGATTTATGTTTAACAAATGTAATATAGTCGTATATATTTAATATTCCCGAAGTGCTGATGTAGGTACTGTGAATAATATTTAATATACAATTATTTGTATTATTTTTTTTTAGAATTTTTAAATAATAAATATTTTTTTAATTAAATAATTTAATGTTTTAATTGCCATTTTTAGAAAATGAAATAGTGGCATAGCGTTATTGAATATGCATATTTCCAAAATTGAAATCATATTTTTTTTAAACGACTCGTATTTTTTCAGAAAGAGAATATAGCAAACATTTTAAATTTATATATTTATAATAATATATTTTAATGGAAACACGTTTTATGGAACACTTAAACCGCATCGGTGTCAATTGTGTTTATAAATCTTACACGTCCGACGAATGACGCTTCAATGTACCGATACGTTTCAAGCATTCAACATTTCGATTCGTGATTATTAATAAATGAAGGTTCGGGCTATGGTGAAAGCAATTTGGTTGAAAAATCAAATCACAGTATCTTAGACCACAAGTGTTGATTGAAAACTTTCAAAGAAGACACAAAAATCAACAGTAAATATATAGGTACGTGCATAATAATGTATACAGTATACGTAAGTATAGTTGGCGTGTTACTTGATGAACGTTATTTGTCTAATCAAACAAAATAACATTTTTCTCAACAATATAATGAAATTAATATAATAATGTAATTTATCAACGGTCTTTTATGGCATAAATAACTTCTATTGACTATTTATCGAAAAAATGTTTATTAAAAAACAAAAAAAACATAACAAACCTAATAACAACTAACCTAATCATCATCTAAAACTTACCACGACGTAATAAATAATTTATATTTAATCTAGACCAAATAACATAAAGCTTTATGTTTTAGTTTAAAAAATATAATGTAGGTACCTATATAACAATAGTTAATCATGAATACTAGTGAAAATTTAAGCTATTTCCAAAATGTATTTATAATTGTTTAACAAAAAGGTATATATTACACTAGGGTGAAGCTAGGGGTAATCCAGTTAGTATTAGATAATTTAAAAATGATATTAGGTATATCTCAAAGTTTGACATTTTTGTTAAATGTTAAATACTTATCTAACATTAATTATTTCATGATAAAGTAAATGAATGTGTAAACAAATTATATTAAAAATTAAAATGTATATTTAGAAACATTTAACAAAATCATGAGATTGTTAGATAACTTAGATATGACTACAATGTTAATTATACATCCTGATTTATACGATTTCACATGTAATTCAGCTCATCGTTTATATTTTTTAAAGAAAAAAATGTACAATTAAATTGTTGAGTTATGAAGTTGATGTGCTATTTCTTAGTGGATACTTTATGTCCATAACAAGTAGTACACAACAAGAATATAATTATTTTAAACACAAAATCGTTCAAGTCTTATTGTAGTTTTGGACGACGGTTCATTTAAAATTCTAAAAAGTTTCGTCCCGCAAGTGTAGTCAGAAACTCATACATATTAATTTATATATTTTTTTTTGCTGACGATAATAATGACTATAATAATAATCTTCAATTAATGATCTGCTACTGTAGAGGTCGTTAAAGATGTCCTTCGTTAGGGCTTAGGCTAAAAAAATGTGTAATTTTCAAGGCATACCTAATTTTCTCTGTTATATGTGTGTTGATAAATTCACATAAATGAGGCCTGGGATAGGTGGGTACCTACCTAGTATTTATATAATAATATTGTACTTAGTTTGAATCCGATGACTAAATATGATTGAATAAACACAATGTCACAATATCGATGTTGGATAAAATCTTAATAAAAGTATAATATACCTATGACGAAACAATTCGAGAAAAAATATCGATGAACACATTTTAATATGATCATAACTATAAGTTATGCATATCTAATCAAAAAAGTAAACTCAAGTACATTTCAATAATATATTATTACAAACTAAAATTACTATAAATTAATTGTTTAGTATATTTTGTATCACACATTAATAGTTTTGGATTGTTTATTTCAAAACTTACAATAATAATTGATATTTTAGTGTAAATTTGATAATGTATAAATAATTTATTATCGAAATGCAAATACATTTATAATAATAAGCACTCATAAAATCATAACGAGTAACGACTATTATAGTACTTGAATTTATTTGAAATTCTAAAAAGTAACATTATTAAATAATTTTGTTTAAATCAACAATGAAATAAAAATGTTATTGTACCAAAATATTGGTAGGTATGTTGATATGTAATGTTTAAAATCACTACATTTTGATAACTTAACAATCTACCGAAGCATATTGTATAGCATGTGTAAAACATTATACGCTTAGCAATTTAGCAATCAATTATTAATTTAGCAAGCTCATCAATTTAAATTTCTTCGTTTAAATTGAATTAGGACCATGACTTGGTCCGTATAGGACCTTTACGTCGCATATAGTGAGTGACGCTTTACGTCAAAATGAATCATGTCAAACGTTATTAAAACATATTGTGTAGCGGATGACCATACCGGATTTCCAGCAACGTGTTTTGTACCTTTACATTATAGATTGAAGTCCACCTAGGAAAAGTTTAAATTTAAAAATAAATATCTTAGAGCATAGGTACCGTAGTCATTAAATTAATTAAAGGTTCTATATCATTTTATTATAATATATGATATTTTATGATATTATACATAAATATTTTTTCATTTAATGTCTATGTATTATGTTTTATTTGAAATATTGTGGACGGAAGTTTTTTATCATACAATACCTACTATGGGAAAATTGAAGAAATATTATACTATCTTATACTTACTAATTAGGTAGGTATAAGTATTTTGAGATCGAATTAAAACTTATTTCAAAAATTTAAATATTTTAACTGCCACCATCATGTTTTAATAAACGTTTTTAATCAAGATACCAGCTATTGTGTACAATATAGTAAAGAATTTATAAATTATATTACGCATTATAGCCTTTAGAAGAAATGTATGGAATAATAGAAAAATTGGTCAAAGAGAAATTTTTAAATATTCATCAAAATAAATTGCGTACCTACTTCCACGTGCATAATTATACAATATTATACTTGATAATATAGTCTTATATATCTTTTTTTTGTTTAGAATATACCTACGAAAGAATGTCTTTTTAATTATAAAAATTGTTACATATATAATATAATACACCCATAGTAGTTATTAATCTGCTTTTCTCGTATATAGTTGTATTATTATTATATACTTATTATAATAATATTATATTCCATTGTTCATAATTTTATACGCGAAATGGTCTCATATGATGGAAAGCAATTTTAATTTTAATACTTTTTAATGACGTTAATTATTGTGATTTTGCAGCTCAGGTTCGGATAGAGCTGGTCGTATTTTATTTTCTCATACAGTGTTTGTAAGACGTAAGTAATAATATTTCATACGATAATTCTCGTTTTTATTTTCATATTTTATTTAGCCACATGCGTGCTGCAGTTATCAATTTTCAATATTCAAATACACATATACTCGCTAAACACACTACTCACTATAGTCACTGGCTATACTCTGCGCGAATGCCTTTTGTAACGCGCAGTGGTTTCGAAACCCTATTTTATCGGACCCCATTCACAACTGTTGACGAGGCCAATTACGAAAATTGGCTTTTGACCTCGAAACCTTTAATCTTAGCAATATGATATTTCCTATTGCATTTGTTTGTTTTTTTTTTTTTTTTTGTTAAATCCCGCAGAACATTATGAGCACAAAACACGAACAAATGTATATACAATATATTATATATTTTTCCCCGTACACAGTCGCTAGCATAAATTTCAATTTAGACTAATACACCTGTCATTAAACAGATGAAAGAGATGAGTTTATTTATTATTATTATTATTTTTACATCCGGCTTTTGGAAATGCAATCTCTTAATGTGTTCCCAAGCATCAAAGGGTTCACTCTTTTATATGCTACTGTAGGATTTTCATGCTTTACACAAAAAATTATACATACGCCATCATTAATATTATAGAAAAATGCTTTCAACTGTAATGGTATAAACGGTCGATTACGCAATATCAAAATGACCCTTTTTTATTTTTTTTTTCAGTGGTCAAAACGTCAAATGTATATTTTGTTTTATTTATTAATAAAACTGTTACGACCAAACTGAACATATTTTGTTCTCGTATTTTAGATCTCAAACATCCTAAGTTAATTTATTTAAATTATTTTTCAATTATACAAAATGAACTCCGTTCTTGCATTATTAATAGTTTTAAGTCGTTGAATATAATTAATTTACATCCTCAACGTGTTAATTATTAACGACTATTACCAACACTACCCAGTCTAATAAAATATATTATATACGGTATTACCGTGTATAATCATTAGACCATCAAAGTTAAAAGTACGCAGGTAGATATATAGGTAATTCATAAAAGAATAAATTAGATTTATTTGGTTATTCTAAATTATTTATGTTCGTGTTTGTTATAAGAATATAAATAAAAACGTTTGGTGAGATATTTAAGAATTTAGTGAATCACTGGGAAGGGAGTATTTTATTTGTATCATGTAACTATTTTAAAATAATATCGAATTACAATTACATACCAAAATATATTAAAAGATGAATATTAATATTAATATCTACCATTTTAATTGATTAAATTTCTGCTTGCTTTCATAATTTCATTATTTTATATAATGTTTTCAAATATGGTCTCTCATAGTTATTTTCTTTTTAAAAAAAATAATATATTTATCTCGTATTTAAAGTACTAGCTCAATGAAATTGTCAATCAATAAATATATTGGCTACTTGAAATATTTTAAATCTTTATCATCTACAAAAATGTAGTGTCCATGGTAAAAAAATCAATCATGGTAAAACAAACATATGAATACTATTTAATTAACTTAGAGCCTAAAATACAACTTTCATAATCTATTCGGTATTTGAGAAGTTAGGAGTTTTATTTTATTTAAAATTTAAAATTAAAATGTAGGTACCTATACACGAATAATTTTGAAATGTTTAATTATAGAACAAAATACATTTCGATGTAGGTACAATTAAAATAATATTACACATGAATAATTTTTTATTATGTGATAGTAACATTTTACTGGTAATGAATCACATAAACGTTCTTGTATAAATATTTAAATTTTAAAATGACCTTAAATGAGTCCACACACTCATTTTACCAGTACCGTACCGTTATATCAGGATTAGGTATATAGGTATCCACTATAATATTATTTTTCTGTCAAGATAATATTATATATTCACACTCTCATAATGTATATCGGACTTTGGATTATGGCCAATAATATTAAACTTGTTAAAACGGATGTTGTATACAAATATACAAACTACTAACGTTTAAAATAAATCTTTATTAAATAATTAGTACTTAAATCAAAATAATTATATCCTTCAATATATTTTATAATATACAAAGTACGTTCAAAGTTTCAAACATTATTATTAATTTAAATTGACGATATATTATACAATATGTATAGTCAGGTATATTAATATCGAATACATCACAACATGTTTGTACGGTAAAATGGTTTAAATTTAAAATTTATCCATAGAACTGGTCGTTGTGAATCGTGAACAGGACATATAATGTCATAAAATGAAAGTGTTTCAAAACGTATCGATGTGTCGTTATATCGCCATAAATACTAGGTTACTCATTATTTGTCCACAGACCAATGCGTTTCAAAACCACACAAAATTTAAATATTTAATATAATACATTTGCATAGAGACACACGGCAGTATAAAGATGACGTAAATCATAAAATTAAACCTACTTATCATTATAATATGTATATGTATATTGTATTATGTATACAGTATGCATCTAATATTATGATGCTTGTATATTATAATATTGTTATTGAACACGAAGACGTCATAATAAATGACCGGGTGATAATAATAAATTAATTAAAAATTAAATGTCGACAAATATTATACCTACCTGCCCGAAGTCTTCTCGGATATATACTATATAGGTACCAATGATGTGCTATAGGTACGATATAATATAATAATATAATGGGTACACCAGACACATTATAATATTTATAACAATAATAATCAATCGTATACTATATTTCCATAAAGCCCACACCTTCATGGTAAATCGGTCCATTATAATTATTATTATTATACGTTTTATTTATTTAATGTGGCTGTACTCGTAGTTCCCTAAAATATTATCTTTTATTTATACATAATATATATATTATATAGTATATACCATACCTATAGATATAACAGTAATATTATTACAGTGTACTTTCTATGATTCCTAAATACTTGTCGAACACAAAAACACAATAATATCATAATAACCTATATGTATTATAATAGGTATTAATGATATGAATTCAGAATAATATAGTCTATAGCATGGATGGCCAAACATTTTTTGATAAAGATCTACAGAGGGAATATTTTTTCTTTTAGAATCGATTAATGTAAAAAAAATATGATTTTATATTAATAAAAAAAATAGTTAAATAAACATAATAAAATTAAAGTGTTAAGTTATCTAAAATGAGTGTTTCACATTAATTTCTAAATAATTTAAAAATGTATTAACACTATAGGTACTGTTGATGTAGAAGCGTGTCGTTGCATATCATGGCCTGTTAATTTTAATCTTGGTAATAGTCACTAACTGTTAAACGAAGACGCTGCTCTAAATGATCATCAGAAAGTATAGCTCGGTACCTATTTGAGAAAATGCCATTTCACATTAACAGAGTAATCCAAAAAATGTATTTAATAACTGTTTCTACTACCTAAATGACAAATATACCTATAACAATAATTAATAAATCGTAACATGGGAGAACGACTTTGAAATCGTCCAAGATCAACTGTTTGGCCAACACTATAGCCTATAGGTACTAAACATTGATCCGAGACTTAAGCTCTCATGCGAATTAAATAATCCCGAATGCCAAAAATACGAAGACACGAGGAAAAAACACCACATATCACAACAAATCGGACAAGCACTTGGACCGGACCCTCAATCAATCATGAACATCCTACAATTTATAAAATAACCTCAACTATATAACCTAATTTAAGCCATACCATAACATAAGTCACCTTTGTAAACTAATTTACGTTAATGTCAAACTAATGGCCATAGAAGCCGATGTTTTTTAGATCAATAAAAAAAATAAAAAAAAATACGCTGTTATCATTTAAAACAATTCCAAGTGTATATTTTTCTTTAAATTATAGTCCTATCATATATTTTTGTCCTGTGTTCAATAATTTCAATTAATATCATGAACAATGCGGTGGGTGAGTGCAAATTTTCTATAATCTTGGGGTAGGTGTGCCAGTTCAATATTCTATTCAGACCATTCTAATATACTTAGGTCAGTATCGAATTTTCAGTGAATAATAATAACATATGGTATTATATTATAATACACATTAAAATACAAATATATACTAACATATTACTTTAAAATCAATCCGCCGACCAATTGGCTGTGAGTGGGTAACTAAAACAATAATATAGCCGTGCCACTATTTGAAGGGCGTCACTGTCACGTCATTGTCACACGTTATATAACTCATAAGATATATAATAGTGTTTGGAACGCATTTTATTTAATAGCCACAGTTAAATTGCACGCCATGCATTATAATAAACTGTTGACGTCCAAAAAATAATGCAATAAAATATATGATGTATATACTTTTCGTCTTTCTATGTCGACCATTTGCATCTATCGCCGCGGTGTAAAATTGCAAAAATCATTCTGTAACACGCATAATATAGGTGCTATTATAATATCAAATTATGTGTTAAAACGCGTATTCCGCCTGCCACCGCTATAAGCATGTGTACAGTTATTTTCGTCCGCTTGTAGCCAAACGAATGGGATAGAGAAAAAAAATAATAATGTTTTAACACCGACATTATAACGCATAATATAATATTCGCATACTCACAAGTCTTGTAATCGGATACAAGTGTTCACGCGGAGTTGTAGGTATACATATCTGATACCTATTATGTATTATATAATATTATACGTATACAGATATTTACCTCTGTGCACGCGTATGTGATATGTATATCCGATGGAATATTTCTATAATCGAATTCGTCCCAGTGTCCTATGCGCGGTATAGATATTCAGATAAGTATATAATATTATAATATACCTACTGAATATATGGCGAGATGATGATTAAATGATTTCGCTTTTTTAAACGAATACGACATGCCAATATTATGCTGCATATTATAATATAAGTATATAATATATTTATACCTAGTATAATCGATCTGCTGATTAATAAATTTATAATTCTTATTAAATTATTTCGTGTTTGGGTATTTTTTTTTTAATCTGTCATCTACGACGAAATAAATTATTGGATGTGGTTTCGATGCTGCGTTGAAATTCGCCGACGAGTCTACTTCCTATAATGCAGTATAATATAATATATATACACTTGTGTGTCCGCGTGTGTGTAAATCTGTATACCTACGCGTATATTATTGTATACACTGACTATATTATTCCGAACGTCACGTGTTGCCGTAACATAAAACTGGTCTCGAAGAAATGCGTGCATTGTCGGACCGAGCACTATCAGATTTGATATTGAAAAATTATAGGTTTGCTTATATTTCTATAATAATTGTATCCGATAGTTTTCGCATCGCATATATTACAGAGTTGGTGAATTTTATTTTTCCATTCGGCGGCTACAAAGATCCTATGCAGGCACGTCACACACACGCACATATATACATACAGATAATAAGTATATAGGTAAGGTACCTACTGCGTTTTAAAACACAAATTATTTTATGTAGGTACGCGTTTCTCATATGGACGGAATAAATCAAATTGAAATAGATTTACCTGATATAATATGTCATATAATTTATTTTGTTCATAAATAATGACATTATAGAATATCACTGAACCTATACCTATATAACTTATGAGCGCTCCGCGACCTTTAATTATAAATTATTTTATTTTTATTGTACACATATAATATACGTCAATTTTATATTATAATATGTACTATATCTAATACAAGCAATATTTCAAATATTATTTTTTTTAATGTTTAGTTTCATTATTTTTTAATATATGTGCTGTCAATATTGTCATTGTAAACTATTATGTTCTGAAACATAGTATACATATATATGTACGTATGATATATTATATATATTTAACAATACTGAAAGTTTTTTGTTTGATTTATTTGTAAGCCTGTATAAATCCCTATAATTATAATTAATGTTATTTAAATTATTGTGATTGTGGGTGAATTTTTTAGATTATTGTTTCATCACTGTATAATATTGTAAATTAGTTTCTCTCGATTGTCCCACGAAAACAATACAGAACTACCGAAGTACTAACTTTCACAGTACAATAAAATTTCACTCGAAAAAAATAACCGTTCAAAATACTATTAATATATGGACTATGGTTGATGTTTATGATTAGGTATTCTTAACAGTGACATTAAATATTAAACAAACTTTGTTAACACAATGATATCTGTATAGTGTATGTAATATGTATATATTATTATTATTTGAAACAAATAATACAGGCACAAGGCACGTATAATGAGTAATGACTATAATAACGTATATTTGAGGGGATATTATACTGTTGAGTTTTTTTTTTTTTAATTTAAAGATAGTATGCGATAAAAATAAATCCAATTCGTCGGTTAGTAAAATGTATTGTAATATTTATTTTATTATTATCCTGTGGATGAAATGTGAATTCAAATAAAGAAGTTGTATATTATAAATATCTATACATCACACAAAAGTATTTTGTTCCTATAAACATTTTAAAAGTGTGTTTACTGGTTGATTCGCCAAGCATGCTCATCATAACATGGCGAGGTTATTCATTTCTATAAATTCTGATTTTTGGATATTTCAAAAAAATATATTGAAATACCATATTTTTATTATTAAAGGAGTTCAGTGATGGTACAAACTTTCTTTTCTCAACTGAAAACCAATATTTTCTTCTGCAAATTGTAAAGCAGATTATTTTTTCGAAAAATTGTTAGGTATCCAAAGTAATTAATTCAATCCTATTAATTTAAGTGATTAGTTTCTGAGTTATTAATATTTGTGCATACCAAGAATATTAGGTTAGTCGATAAAATAAATATTATTTTTATATACAACTTAAAATAGAAGTACGTAATATTTAGTCTAGTACTATTATTATACTTGAACAATTTTTACTAATTTTAACATACCGTTAAACTAATATGGATATATATATATATAATATTCAAATTATAACAGCCTCCTTATCTTCTAAACATATTAGTGTGGACTATTATATACTTGGTAGATAGTATTTAAAGATTAATAATTAAGAAACTAATCTTTTTTAATTCTTTTAATTCAGGTGCATCAATATTTTCAAAAAAAATCGTCTTCTTAACTGTAAAAAAAGTTAGTGGATCTCATTTAGAAAAAAACTAAGTTTGCACTTGATACTATCACAGAATAGAACAGTCTAAGTATAATTGTGTTTAAAAATATGGCCCTGACCTAGACTAAGAAATTCAAAAAAAAAAATAATAATTTGATGATTCTATATTATATTAAAATGTATAATGGTAAATACTTCATACACCCGTTAATAAAGGAAAAATGGGGGGTGAGAATGTTTGGTCAATCACACTGATAATATAAAACGATGAGAAATAAAACGTACAATAATATACTTTCAACATATTTAGTTTATTATATTTTAATATGTACCTACCTATACTGTTTTCGAAAATACTAGATAGCTCGCTTGGTGCTGTAATCATAAAAAAAATGTTCTCGAAGTATAAATATATAACTATATTATTCTTATGTTGTAGGTATACCATCACCTTTCTAATGTTTCCGAAGTCATCGCGAGGAAGTAAAAAATATCGCATTGTCTCCGTAAAAGTAACATCGGTCCGGTGGAATACATGTAGTGTAAGTATAATATTTGTATGCGATGAAAAAAAAAAATCGGTATAATTTTTTCGTTATGAAATGGAACACCGTGTCATTATTCGCCAGCAGAGTGAAACGATACACCTGAACCGTGACTCGGTAAATAGGCCTTGCACTAATATATGTGCATTTTTAATGTTCGATTATATCTTCAACTCCGGACATAAATCATATTAAGACAATAATTCAAATATATTATATATTGTATATACATGATAGCAGGTACCCATGTTTCGTAAACAAAACATCACACTAGACACGACGAAAATAAATGAAGACGATTTTTTCCCATAATAACCACGAAACCATCGCACAAACACACATACGATTTTAATTTCGAAATTCTCGACAGGTCCGCGTCACGTTCCAAGTAATTATACGTGTATGACGTATGTATATATATGTATGTCTAGGTACATTATTACTACTTACCTATATTATTGTGAACTGCATTCCGTTATCGTGTTATGCGAATCCGAAACTTGTAAGTTTTATAAATCTGCGTATAATACGTATATACTATTAAAATATATTTACGGAGGTAAGTTCTTGTTAGTATTGTATTTACTATTTAGAATATTATTATATTATACTTAGCTATAAATATTTTGTATTACATTACATAAAAAATGTAAATTGGAATAATATTTCAGTTAATAAAGATTATTATTATTATTATTAATTGTACATAGTGGTGCACCAACCATGTTCATCCCTGTTTTTTTTTCTTTAACATAGAATTTATTCGAATTCCCGTTTTGGAACTTTAAAATAATATACTCAAGTATCATATTTAAACTTAGATTTTGTATGGTATATTTAATAAGAATTGTCCGGTACTCCTGAGACAACACCAATTTTTTCAATTATTGAGAATTTTTTTTCCCTGTGAACTGTTAATCACATGACTTTTTAAAATTTGGATGTAAATAATATTATATCTAAATCGAAATTCGAACGATTAGTTATTTAACTATTTGAATACTCAGAATAATATAGGACAGTGAAAGATAGGCTATAATGATTTATTCATTTCAGTAGTAAATATTAATCTATTAACATTTTGTATTTTTTAATAAATATCCGAGTATACTAAAATATACCAGTTCCAATATTACATATTATGTAATTTATATTTTTTCAAAACCATTTTCAAAGACTATTATCCTTGGAATATTTATTTTAATAACTCAAAATCTACCTTATCGAATTTTGATTTAGACATAACAACATTTTCAACAAATTAATTTGCTTAGTATCTAATTATAGTAAAAAATGTTGAATCTCAACTGACAAAAATAAGTTTGTTTCTTCACTGCACACTCATTGAATGGTATAAATATCTAAAAAAAAATGAAAATATGGACCTTATATGTGATTAAACATTTCAAAAGTCATAATTTGTCATTACTAGAGAAAAATGGGTGGTGTTGGTGGGGTGGGGGGGGGGGGGGTAAGCATTCTTCGTGAATCGCTCTGTATATTATATAGCCGGACTTCGGTTTTTTTTACAAGATTTTTTTTTTTTGTCAACCCTATCCGGTTTATTATATGTTGTATTAATATTGTTATTATACATCGGACACTTATTATTATTATTATTATTATTATTACTATGTACGTATACATACAAACATACGCGCGTTTTCGACGAGATAATAAAAACGCGAGTTTAATCGTTTTATTAGAGTGTGTGTAGCAATAAAAATAAAAGCCGACGCGCTATATAGTAGGCGTCGGCGCACTTTGAGTTTCGGAAAACCTTATATACATACGACGACAAAAAGGAAATATTTACATCGGTACGCTAATAAAAGCGAATCCTCTAAAGCTAAACCTATATATAATATTATAATTTTATGTATAATAATGTTTTTCTCGTTCGACATTGTGCGTGCGTGTTCCACAGTGACGCGGCATCCACGCGTGTATTATTATATATACTATATAATAATATTATATTATACTATTATTATAACCTACACAAGCAAACCGAATTAAACCACCGCCGACTTACTTCATGATATAATATGTTATTATTATTATATTGAAATACACACACGACGTGTTATATACAAAATTAATAGATCCGTTGTGGAAATAACGTTGAAATCGGAGATTGCAGCATACGAATCTCAGATTTACGGTCAATCAACGACTAATTAGGGCACGTCGACTTTATAATATTATTATCTATGTACGTTGTATGTATAGTATACACCTCGACACCTATATCATATTATTATATAGGTACACAACGCGAGCGTATAAATAATTGGTCAGTCGAATGTGGTGAACGTATTAATCAGTAGGTCCATCGTCATAATAATGTGAGCGCGTGCATTCGTCGTATTAGTACCTATACGTATAATATCTAACGCACATATCTATATTATAATATATTCTGCTATTTACTCACACCAAATTGTTGTCTTGGTTGTATATGTACAATAATGTCTACATGATAGTAGGTATAATATAATATATAGGTAGTCGAAAATGCATTAATCGTAATCTATAACCACGGCGAAACGTAGGTATATACAGTATTAGTATAGTAGTAGCATTTAATATACAGTATAGGTAGTATATTATTATTATTATTATTGTGTTTAATGTATAACATGTTTACTGTTTAGTATGTGCTCGTTCTCATACCACAGTGTCCCCTCCTGTGTCGGTCCTGGTACATCATAACCCGTTTACTACATAATAATATAATATATTATTACACACATGGACCTCTACATAATGTCAACTACCTTTTACTATATTTCTTAAAATAAGTTAATTACTTAGGTTTTAAGAAATGCAAAAACAATAGTCAATTTTATTTTATTTCGAGTAATATCGCTGTTGTTGTCTACGGTGGTTTGTCGTTATCGTTTATGTAGATAATAATAATATTTTATAAGTATTATTGTATGTAATCAAATACTCATATACTTCCATAATATAAAACATAAATACACTAAATCATATTGTAACTAGGTAGGTAATATATCAATCTTAATAATTTTAATTTAGAAATTTAGAATACATATACCTAAATATATAATTGAATAACGAGTGAACGTTATTTTGGTGTTGTAATTTTTGTAATTTAATAATAATATAAATATATTATATTAATTAAAATCTTATTTTAAATTCCGTGAAAAATGAAACCAATGGTTTACACATGCGTGCAATAATAATAATAGCAATAGTAAATAAAAGTGCCAAATTTTCCACAGTGACATTTGTCTGTAGCATTATTCAAAGGGTCGATCCAGCGGAAACCCTTCGACATGTGTTGTATCTCCTACACAACAGGTGTTTGTTTTGTCGTGTACGTTCTACCGTTATATAATTATCAAACTGTCATGTCGGCTACGTATAAATTTTTTTAATAAGTTAATATAATTCAACAAATAGGTAATATATACAATATATATTTTTTTAAATAAACCGAATAAATGACCATATTATTACCGCTAAACGTCATTATAAAGTGTAGTGTTGTATATTTTTTTCCAAGACTATCTCCGCCACCTGTCGTCTACAGTTTGTTATGGACTATATTACATGGTACCTACCTACTAATAACATAATTATTACAATAGTTATTGTTTCCGTGAATCATATATTATATATTTATAAAATAGACGATAATATATGATAATCTAACACATATATATACCTACCTAAGTAAATTTGTTGTAATCTGTAAAAATAAATTAACAATTATAATTTATAATAATTTAAAATGCGTTTAATAATAATAAATAATAATACAATTTAAAACAAGAAAAATCTTGTAGCTTGGTAGCGTACGATATAAGCAGTTCCACGATTCACAATTATTTTATCTTCGGTGTATAGGTAGAATAAATAAATATTAATTTTGTTCAACACATTTTTGCGTTAAATTCATTCGTTCTAGTTTTTTCTCCGTTCACTGTATATGTTGAATTACAACAGGCCCCACGTATATTATTGTGAATGAATTGGTGATCATGCAGCATTTCATATAATATATGCATATATTATATTTTGAGAATTTTCGTTACGGTACATTCGATATTTACTTAATATTGTATTTATACTTCTCAATGGAACTGTTTAAAATGTATGTATGGATACACCGTTTAATATTAAATATATAAACATAACAAAATTAAATTAAACTCATCTAAAATCGAAAGAACTGTCGAAAATAATGAACTGAAAATAATTAATGCTTATTGATAGAATGAGTACCTACAAATTAAAGTTTTTAACATTATCATTTTATCACTATTTACATTTCCTGTTAATTCAAAAGAAGACAGATTAAAATATATGTCGATAAAACTGTACGAAGGAGATAGGCAACTTCAATAGTTTAATGATTAATTTTATATAATATATACATATATATATATAAGTATATACTATATTGTGGTAAGTATATCAGTTCTTCACAGCTTAATGATCTACAGTAGGTAGTTATATTATCTCAAGTAAATAATTATTTTCGTTTTATAAATAAAATAGTAGGTATAATATATTATATACTTGCATAATCATTATTTTGAAAACATATTTATTTTTTAATATTCAAAATAAGTAGTAAGTAATATAAGTAATACTAATAAAAAGTCAGATTAATATATCTAAAGGATCCATTATAAGAAAGTAGGAAAACAAGTATTAATTTCATTTAATGTCATTCAATTGCGTTTTACATTAGGTAATTAATTATACTTTTAACAGTTTTATATACCTATACTGTATACCTATACATATTTTTTTATTAAAATTATTTTTAATAAGGAATTAACAATGCTTGCAATATAAATATATAATAACCTATAAGGACTAAATTGTCTTTATTTAATTGAACAAAATTTCAGAAATATCATAAAGGCCGTTTTGGTTTAAGAAAAAATACCATAGAAAGTGTATTACTTTTAAGTTTTAACGTAAGTTGCACTCATATTATTTCAAAAACTATTAAAATTATTGAAAATGTACCTATATTTTATTTATTTAATTATGAAGTTATTAATCAAAATTATAGTTTTAAAAAAATGTCTTTTACTATCGTTATCACATTTCTAACTTTTGTTTGTTTGAACTAAAACATATTTTTAATTTTCCGTTCTGTAGCAGAATATTAATTATCAGAATATTTCAATACACTTAAGAAGTTGTTAATAGTTATAGCTTATAAGTATTTAACTATTTCAAGTTGGAGTTATAATTAGCTATTACATTTTTTATACGTCTCGTGTATAACAATTTTATAAAGATACAATTCTAAACACTGAAAATAAATATTTTATAATAGAACATTTTTGGTTCAATAAATGTAAATCCTATAGAATAGTTCTATTAAAATGTATATAGATATGGCAGCTTATTATGCATGTAGTATTAGTAATGCATGTTTATTTATTGCAAATTATTTCCAGATTTATTGTAAAAATTTAATTTACGTACATGGTCAGAAACAGATATTTACACACTTTTGTGTTTATTTATTAAACATTAAGCTAACAATATTATACTTGTATAGTGGTTTTTTTCCAATATATATTCTGCAAATCATAATTAAAAAAAATATATTTATAACTATATTAATCCAATACTGAATTAAAAACATCAGTAAAACTTTGCTTTGCAACTTTTACAAAAAAATATTTTTAATGCCTAAAAAATGTTTGTGATAGACAATTTTTCAATATAATGGCATATAATAATATATTAATATAACATAAGTTAGACATGGTAATATAATGAAAATATAGACACGTGTTACTACATTTTTGTTTCGAAAATAAAAAAATATGTGAAATGTTCTATAGTCAATATAGAAATATAAAATAAAATTTCTGTTTATGACAATATATAGTACCTACTTTAATTTAGAACATGTAACGAAAAAATGTGATTTATAAATTTATAATAATTAAAAAATAACGTTTCTTTAAAATTGTGTTATAATAATTTAATATGCACCTATATATTATTATAGGTAGATTGTAGATATTATATAAATCGAATATTTCATACTACCTATTTGGTGAGTATTCTTAACACACTTTAATGATGTATATATTTATTATTTTATTTTCTGTAACTATATCCCCAAAAATATTAGTTATAATTAATTTTCAAATGAACTATTGAGATTTTAATACAATAGTGAATGAACAGAATAAACAATCATGGTGAAAATTTATTATATATGCCTTCTAAATGTGGGTGAATTGTGATTGAACCATATATGTACCTTTTATAGTTAAAGGACCACTCAGTTACGTTTCTCAACCTGTACTTTTTTTAAGTGTTCAAAAAATTTCTATAACTCTTTTGCCAAGATCAAAAATATTTGTTTGGAACATTTAAACAAATAGGTATACATTTTTGTTAGTTCCAACATTTTCGTGTTAAAAAAAACCGGTTATGTTTAATAAGTTATGAAAGTTTTAAGTTTGATGTTATCGCATGGCAGCGTTAGGCACTTATAGGTATAGGACTATACATATATTATTTATTTATTTATTTATTTATTTATTTTACATTACGGGACTAGCCCAAAGTACAGTTAATGGAATAAGATACAGACAAAACATTATAATAATATTGATATAAAACAAAGACTAAAGATTAAAGACTCGAGAGGTTCTCATTTGCTAAACGCATCATTCGGTGGATAGGGTGGTTTCGGCCATAGTTAGTGGTGTGACGAGGAACGTAATAGGGGGCCGTTAGCCTGGAAGACCTACTTGGAACACGAAAGTTTACCTCAGCGAGAAGCTCGGGAGCATTTATGGTACCATTCGTAAGTTTATTTAGGAAGATAATGTTGGCAAAAACTCTTCTATCGGAAAGACTACTAAGTTGTAAGTGGTGTAAGACTGGGGAATAATCGTGAGGTTCATGATGGATATTAAGACAAAAGGATGCAAAATTAAGGAATTTACGCTGAACACGCTCAAGTAGGGAAGAGTCAGAGGTTGTATAAGGATCCCAAAGAATGGAACCATATTCTATTATCGGCCTTACAAGCACACAGTATAAATTTTTGAGAGAATAGGTTAGATTGAAATTAGAAGAGAAGCGTTTTATAAAACCTAATGTCTTTAAAGATTTACAGGTGACGTGCTCAATGTGGGAGTGGTAGTCTAAGTTGGAAGTTAGAAGGATACCCAAATCTTTCTTTACAGTAACTCGCGTTATGGAATGGTTATTAAGAGAATAATCGAATAGAATAGTAGCTTGGCGTCTAGTAAAGGACATAATCTGACATTTGCTGATGTTGAGGTATAGTCCATGGTTCTCTAACCAGGTGGATAAACAATTGAATTCACTCTGAAGGCGTATGCAATCATCAATGGAGTTGACGCATGAAAATAATTTAACATCATCAGCAAAAGCCAAAAAACGGCAATGCTTAAGAGCAGAATTCAAGCCGTTAATAAAAATAGCAAATAGAATTGGAGAAAGATGACCACCTTGAGGTACCCCTGAGGTAACGTTTATCAAACTTGAGCGACAATCTAAAATTTTTACCCATTGCTTTCTCATAGTTATGTATGATTTGAACCAAGATAGTAGCGGTTCGCCGAAGCCTGCTTTGTAAAGAACGTCAATGAGAATGTAATGGTCTACTTGGTCAAAAGCTTTGGAGATGTCAGTGAAAATTACATCCACTTGACAATGGTTTTCAAGAGCCTGTAAAGTGTAGTTGTTAAATACCATACTATTGAGAGTGGAGGATCTATTAGGCCGAAAGCCATATTGCTCGTCGATAAGAATAGAGTTAACTGGAGATTGGATACTACGGACAACTAGGTATTCAAAGAGCTTTGCAAGATGACTTAGAACAGATATAGGCCTGTAATTACGGATGTCATCACGATCTCCGGTTTTGTGGATAGGAGTGACAGAAGATAATTTCCAAATGTCAGGGAAGATACCGTCATCAAGTGAACGCCTAAATATTATCCATAGGGGGACTGAAATTACAGATTTGATATTAGCTAAGAAAGAACCAGGAATACCATCCGGACCAGCACTTGTAGTGGTTGATAGGGTTTTTAATTTAGTTTCTATATCGGAAACCGAAAAGTGACAGTTACTAGGCAATTGGTGAAAAAGAAATGGGGTACTAGGTAAGGCAGAGCTACTAGATGGTTTGTAAACGGAAGCGAAGTGAATGGAGAACATGTTAGCTATTTGTTCCTTACCTGAGTATTGTTGAGCGTCTAGATGCATGACATTTGGTAGACCAGAGCTTGAACGACTCATGCGTACTAATTTCCAGAAAGATTTTGGGTTGCTATTAATTTGGGATTCAATATGAGTTAGGTAATTATTGTGACATTTTCTGGACAAGTATTTAAACTGTGCACGTAAATTAGAGAAAGCAGAATAGTCCTGCTGGTTGTGTGTAGCTTTGAAAGTGGCATGTGCTCGTTTTTTAGTGAACACTAATGTTTTTAATTCCTTTGTGAACCAGGGAGGAAACTTTGAAGGAGTAAAACGAATTTCGGGAACGAAGTTGAGTATAGAGTAGTGTAAGGCATCATACAGGCAATAAGCTGCAGAATTAGCATCAAGGTTGAGTAAAGTTGAGGACCAATTGAAAGAATTTAGGAAAGAAATTATTTTTGGATAGTCAGACTTGCGAAAGTCAAAAAATGTATGGGAGTTATTTACAAAGGGTATATGAGGGATGTTTAAAAGTGAAATCTCTAAAGCTGGGTGAAAGGAATCACAGGGAACGAGATGGTTGAGACTCTTTTCGACAGAGATATTTGCAATATTTGAAAATATTAGGTCAAGTGTGGATTGAGAAGAGTTGAGGACAGAATTATGCTGAAAAAAGTTTAAGGAAGCGAAGGTTTCGGGAACACAGGAGCCAGAAGAACCAGAGGTTGAGGAAAAATTTAGTCCATCAGAGTCGTTTGACCAAGATAATCCAGGTAGATTATAGTCACCACAGAATAAATATGTATTTGTAGGGTTCGCATTGATTAAGGATTCAACCGTTTCCATGTGAGATTCATATAGGAGAGGGGGACTAGAAGGAGGAATATATACACTGGAGACAACATAATTAGTGTTCTTGTAGTGGAACCCTATAAATAGGTGTTCTACTGAATTATTAGAGACAGTTATTGGGTAAGATATGATATCTTTCCGAATAGCAATGAGAACCCCACCGCCCCTTTTTAAGTTACTCGTAAGGTTACTTCTATCACATCTATATACAAAATAATTAGATAATCCTAATTCACTAGATGATATATTACAATGTAACCATGTTTCGGTTAAAGAAATAAATATAAAATTAAAGCTAGATACATTACAAATAACATTGCGTAGTTTGGTTCTTAATCCTCTGCAATTCTGGTAGAAACCAAAAGATTCAGTGAGGGCGTTGACAGAGGATGTGTTTATGCGGCTAGTTGACTGGTGTGAGAGAGACGCCCTCTGGTGTGGTTTTTTGAGATGGAAGAGATGATTTGTGGAATTCCGTTGATGTAGTTTATGGATAAGTTAATTTCCCCATTTTGTTTGCGATGATCTAGCTCTTCGTGAAGTTGACGTAGTAACTTACGTTCAAGCTTAGATTTATCTCGAACAAATTTTATGCCGGGGGGAAGATTAACATGACTCTTTCTAGCTTCACTAAGCGAAGACAGAAGGTATGCTGCTTCAGCCTTAGAATTAAGGATGATTTTTAGAGGACGAGGGGTGTTGGTGACATTTTTTCCTAGCCTGAATAGTTTAGCGTCAGTAGGGAATTTGAATGACAGATTGGAGAATACATCAGAGACGGATTTCGTGTCATCAGCAATTCTTTCTTGAGGCGTGCGTGAAGTGGATTCAGTGAAACCATAGGCAATTACATTAGAACTACATTTATCACGTTCAGAGAGTTCTTGGATGAGTTCAAGTAGAGGGGGTTGAGGGGAGGACGTATTTGGTGTAGATTCAAGCTTCAGGATAGGTTCACTATCATTCCTAATGTTAATGTGACAGTTGAAATTATTAGCATATCATCAGTAAAATGACGAACAAAATAAAAATAATGTCAGTTATTTTAATATAATCTAAAAATTAAACTTTAGTCGCTTTTCAATCCTCACCTATAGTATAGTAGGTACCTATATCTATACTATCAGTATTACGTGTTATTCATTAAAAATATATTATTTAAAAAATGTGATGTCAAATAAAATATCTATGTGTATAAGCGGGTATTGATTCACAAAACAAAGGTCAATGTTCTATGCAATGTCACCTATTTACTTTGTCACATTAATTAAACAATCAGAGTTCAATTATTATAAACACGAAATGGGAGAAACATATAGGACGCAGTACTAACAAGATGTCCTATTACTAGGTATTATTTACATTTAATACACCAAAAACCACAGTTATTCAGTATTCACTATGTCATCTGTAGACTGAATATAATTATAGTTAACGATTTGCATGTGATACATTCTAGTAAAAAATCTATTACTTTCGCCTATTATTAATCAAATGCTTAAAAATAATTATCAGTGCGTGTTTTGCAGCTAATTTTTCTACTTTTTCCATATTATTAAAATTCAAAAAATTCCAGTGTTAATTATTTATAAGCCCCGCGTTATATTTATTCCGTATAGAAGACGAGTGATATAATTTAAAATTTGACAACAATTTTAAGCTGCATCAATAAGGTAAGAACGTTTTGATTAAAACAATTGTGAGAGGAGACAGTTCATTAACTAATATTTTTATGGATATTTTAATATTTAATATTATGATTATAAATTTATATTACTACTAGCCGATCCCGTGAATTTCGTTGCCCGTAAAAATGACAACAGATGTCTCTAGTATTACTCTTAAAAAAACTGTTTTTGTTCAACTCCTTTTGGGTATAACTCGCTTCAACAAGTGCAACTCAGCCATCCTTATAGTAGCTAATCCGACTAAGTCAGATTGCGGAAAACGGCGATGAGCGGCTCTAAGTGCCTAACCTAACTTAACATGATCTGCTCGATTAACCAGTGGCAACCAATAATAAATAAATACTTTTTCTACTAATTATTTTTCCTATAACCAATAACAATTATTTACATCGTAAATTTCAAAATCCCTGTTTGACACCTCTCCGGGCTCCCATTGATCGTAGCTTGATGTTATATATAGCCTTCCTCGATAAATGGACTGTTGAAGTATTGACCACAAAAATAATTTGTCAATTCAAATCAGCAGTTCCTGCGATTAGCGCGTTTAAAAATAAACAAATTCTTTAGCTTTATAATATCAAAGTAAAGATTCGATATTTATTTTTCTATTACTAAAATTATTGAATTAACTTGCCAAAAACAAATCACACTATAAATATTTATATATTAATAATAATTGTAATATTACTAAGAATCTTTAAGTCAATACTCATGCAGGTACCGTAAAACGGTGTAAATAGATTTGAGATGTTATTTATTATTATATAGCAACTAACCTAAATATTTTTGAAAATTCCATATTGTGTAGTAAATTTACGTAAAAAGTTTCAAGTATCTCTGAAAAATGTTTTTTGAGTTACAACAAAATAACTATAATCCTTATTTTTTGTTTAAATATCCAAATGCATCAAATTTTGAACTTTAAATATCTAATAAATAATTGTATATATGACGTATATTTGACATTTATGGTTGCTTTAAGAATGTGGAACTCTGTACTACATTTTCAAGTCGATAATTTATTAAAATAAAAACTATGAATTTTTAACTATACAAAATTATTAGCAAATGCTCACGATCTTGATGGCTTTCGAATCAAAATTCTTCTTCAAAATTCATAAAAAATGAATGTGGATGTTTTATTTTCATTTATAAATATATTTTTGAATATATATGTAAGAACCTGCAGATATGAAAATCCATGTATTATATTGTCAAGCTTATATAGGTATAATATGTTGATATATTATATATGCAATATAACCTATATCGTATATATTCCATAATATATATACGCTTAACTGTATGCGCTCCAGTATCCTCGCACGTGCATAATATATAATTATATGAGAAAATTACGAATCTTTATATTTTATTATCAGTGTGTAGTACTGCAGTGTACTGTGTAACTGGATAGTATTTAGTATAATAGTACATATTAATATATTTATAGGATACGATGAGCCTGCATAGGAAATCTCTGCGACCACACCAAAGTCATTCATACAATAAGGCTCGTATATATACGAATAATATTTTATAGAACAACGTAAGTATAAGGTACCTATATATATATTATATCTGTGGCGCGGGCACGATGAAATTTCATATTTCGCGAAGAAACAAATTCGTAATACTGACTTAGCATAATCGGCGGTCAATCGACCGGGACCGAACAATATGGTATACCTCCTTACGCGAGCGAATGCATGAATTCACACACGCACCGGGATTTATTGATAATGAATGTATGGACCGTGGACAAACGGCATGCCTATTGCCGATGCATACGTGCGTTACACTTGTGTGCTGATCGCAGTTATACGTACAATGTACAATGTACCTTCACATTATATTATTAGGTATATACTGAACATAAACATAGGTATTTCGGTATCTATATAAACGTGTATATTTGATATATTTGAATATATATAATGTATATATAGTTACCTATATCGGGCTATGTATATAATATATTGTATATAATAGTAACGCGTGATGTTTATCCTTATAACCGCCGAATCGTTTACAACGTACCTACCAATACCTAAATATATATTATATAATATTATATTATTATAAGCATCTTTTTTTTTTTTTTGTTCACACGAAAACTGTTGCGGTCCTACATGTACATCGACTTAATAATATATATAGGTATATCATACTTTATAGATATACGTATATTTTTTTTAATTCAAACGTTCATATATATACTGCACACATACAACATCCTAGCTGTTCGCTTCTGACCAATTTTTCGTATACACATTGAAAAAAAATCTGCACCCAGCATTATGTACCTCTATATTATGTAGGAATAATCAGTGAGGCGACAATCCAAAACTACATACTATTTCGTACCACATAACGTACAGAAATTGCAACTGTTCGCAGATGGTGAAAAAACGGTTCTGAATAGGTTTAAATACATGCGTGTATCCTATATCTTTATAGTGTGTACAAAAAAAAAAATGTTTTTTCTGATAACATTTCAAATCAGTTATATCTTTAGTAAGTACTTTTTTCGTTGTTTATTTCGACAAATTTGAAGCAAAATGTAGTATGTACTATAATCATTTATCTGAAAATATTACGTTTTGCCACCAACAAAAAGTAAATTAGTAGGTACGTACCTAAACACGTACATAAATGTTATTTATACATATTAAGATACCAATTTATTTTTGTTTTATATTTCATAAACTAATGCGTAAAATAAATTATTATAACACCCCTTCCAGATATTATTATTTATTTAATTGTATACAACTTTTTTAAATATATAATACGCATTGATGAAAAATCACTAAGAAAATTTAACGTTTTGGAAAAACTGCTGATTTTTTATGTAGGTATATGGTTCGAGGACTATTAATATATTTTCAAATAGAAAAAGTCCTACCTACTAATCGATTTCCCGCTAAATATTCAGTTTTAACTGATAAATATCCAACTCAAAATTGAAAATGTTGGCAATAGTGTACGTTTTGGATTATAAACCCACATAAGCGCACCAAGAAGGGATCTAGCCGCTAGAGATGGGATTAGCCCCCAAAAACTATTCATAGCCCCCTCTTGATAAATTAATCTTTTAACTCATATTATAACATTTCTGTTATATGAGTTAAAAGATTATAAAATAATATCATAAAACAGTAAAATGCTGCACAATAGACATAAATTAATTGGACATTTTGTAATTTTTACTTGTTTAATGTTCTGTAAACTGTATTCATATTTTGTTGTCAACTTTTATGTTGACCTATATCATTCGAGGACAACTATAGTTACAAACCCTATTCAGTCAAAAGTTAAAATCATATATTACGGACTAATATGTGACCTTATTAAAATCTTGTTTAATCATAGGTAATACATCTTACTTTAAATATGTTAAATAAGACTTGAGTAAAAGTGATAATTTTGTAATAAAAATAGGCAGTGAATATATGGGGGGGAGAGGAGTCAAAACTCTATTGGGTTATTTTTTAGGAAAGTGTCTGACAGGGCTTCTGCCCCCCCACCCATCACTACAAAAAAAAATTGTTAGCTAGCCACTGTCACCCAATAATATTGCAAACTACCTACGTGTCTTTAATCCATACCAATATCGAGATTCAATTATCACGATATTTTTATTTTATAGGGGTAAACTCATCAGATGAAAGGTGTAATATAGAGTTTTGAAACTCGCTTTAAATTTGGGTCCTATTAAATAGTCGTATAGATGCTCCACATCTTCTAGTAAGACTCCCTACTCGGCTACCTAATAATACCAAGACCGCAAGCTACGAGAAATACATCCCTTCTGACCAGGATGACGCATTAATGTGATAAATTTAAGAATACAATGCTTTTCTTTAGTACGTATAGGCCATTCTTGTTCCTGGTTTGTTTTCATTATGTTTTTGTTTCTACTTCCTTTTTATAATTGTGAATAATATAAATTAAAAGGCATTCGGCGCGTGTTACTTAAAATAAAATAAAAATAAAATTTCATAAAAACATTTAGTAAATAATATATTATTGTATATGAATGAACTCCATATCGTCGCACCGGGAGTATTCTGAATGTTGAGTTCAACAAATTCGTTCCTTTTATGATATAATGGTCTAATATTCAGCTCGGCGGTTACAATACCACACAGTGCAAGTCGTTTATATTATGTTTCATCTGTTTATATACGTTGACAAAAATTCGCACAATATCGTTTTATAGTATTCCTCTGCTATTATTATTGATTAGATTAGTTAAATGAAACTGAATTACACTTCAGGTACCACTTCAGGATACCTATAATAGTTCGTATTGCTATACGTAATAAATTATAATATAATATTATACCACCTTGGAAGTTTGAATACATACATTTTCTGTAGATATCTAAATATCATTGTTCTTGTACTTATCTACAAGTAATATTTATACGTGCATGTGATTCAATAATCGAATTGATTTTTTAGATTTTATGATGCGGGTGTATTGTAGTGAAGGTATTGTATTTAATTTTATTTATTCATATTTTTAATACAATTTATTAGATACCTATACAATATACGTATACTATTTTTATGTATATTTTTATTACAGTTAATTTATGTTTTATTATTATTATTTATTACTACTTTTTTTTTTAATTTGAATACGTTGAAAATGTGCCAATTAACATTTATTACTAGGTACTTTATTATTTTCTAAAATAATCATCATTATCAAGAATTTTATTTGGCTTAGTTAATAATTCAAACTTTCAGATTATGTCTAAAAGTTCGTACGCAACTACCGTTTCTCTCGTATAATTAAACTTTTACGATTAAAAATACGCCATTTGGTAACAAATTTAATTTAATTTATACTCCCGGGTAGGTTAACTTCTTTATATTAATTGTAGACTAATTTATTTATTATTAAGCATTATATAGTGTATATGACAGCTATGATACTATACCTACACCAAAGGAAATTGTTGTACTTGTCGAGTATTAATTTAATCATTAATATTATGACACATTACCTATTCATTTCACCGGCATTGATCGGTTGTAAGTCTTCAAACTCGCCATTTTATATAGTATTAAAAGTATACATTGTAAACAAAATATTATTTTTTTTTTACTAAGTAAATAAGTTAGAGAGTACTAAAATGAAAATTATTTTGACTATGGACTCAATAAAATATGTTTATAGGCACTTTAATCCATATTCTGAAAATACCACGCTTCCTACAATAGATGAAGTATTAAATATTGTATTGTTTTGTTCAAATGATTGTACCTATATAGCTGTACTGTCGTTTAATTAGTTACCTACTACAGTGATATTTACTGTATCTAGTGTTGTAATACTCGTGTCTACTACACAGTTAATAATTTAATGTTACAAAAATAAACAATCTATTAAAAACATAAATTAATTTAAAAACATCGATGTTTATCATATGCAGACATATAATCTACATATTACACTGTAGTTAATAATAAATTATTGTTTATAGTTTTAATAAAATATAAACAGATACAATAAGTCATGTACCTACATACAATATTGAATATGTATTAGGTATATAGACATTTTGTATCGTATATGGTATTACGCGTAATTATATAAGTGCCATTAGGCGTTTTACGGTTAGTAATAGGTATACTTACTATGATTCTGTGAATATCGCATTAAATTAAAAAATAATATATCAATTTTGTATATTGTTGAAATCCTATATATCGGCTACAACAAGTGGGTTGTCATTTTCTGCTTCAATAATACGGTATAAATTGACATTGGTTTGTTTATTGTAAATCAAATACTTATAAGTAATATGGAATCGAAAACTGTAAGAATATATATAATATATATATTTTATAAACTACATGTCTTGAATGATAATAGATATTATCGAATATCGATACATTTATATTTTAATAGATAAGTTCAATTAAATTTGAGATGATTTAGATTAAAATGAAATTATTATTAGAAAATATTCTTATACAAATACATGCTTATATTTACGAAAGAAATGTCTAATTATTAACTTGTATCTAAAAAAGGTCGGTATGCATAAGCCAAACACTTTTTAAGCTTTAACAACTAAAAAAAATCAAGAAACACAAAATGTTATCGGAACGTTATCACAAAATAATAATATATTTGAAAAAATCATGCAATACAACATTCAGAGGTACAAATAAATAATAAGGCAGTATAATATTATAATATAGAATAATTAATATAGGTACACATAATTTTTAATATTTTTTTAATGATTTCTTTTTTTGAAAAAAACTCGATTTTTGTTATAGTGTTATGTGTTTTATACTTTTAAATGTGCTGTTCTTTAAGATTCAGCTAACTATTTAATATATTTAATTAAATGTTGCATAAATACTTTAAAACAAAAGTTGTATTGATTTTACATTGATGTATTTTTTACTGCATTGAATTATTCATACTAAAATTTACTAGACATAAAATAATTTTCAAAATATTTTGTTTCTTTTTGTGCTATTTATAGATATTTTAATGAAATGGAATTCAAATTTTACACAACCATTAGGTACAGTGACTTGGTCAACGACGTGGTACACTCCTATACTATATATATACCTACAGCAGAGCGATTACCTATACATGTCCACTTTTAATTTTTAGTAATTATGTAATACACGCATTAGAGGGTTCAATGGTACATATTACATACCTGTAGAGTTTATTAATTAACAGAAAATAGAAAAAAAAAATTTCAAATTTTTGTTTATAATATTTGTGTGATTGTATAAACGGTTAAGTCCCTACTCCTCAGTATTATACAACCTGTATATCATAAACTATAATTATTTTTAAAACTCAAAGATGACGTCGTAATGATTTTGTTGTGACTTTATATATGATTGATAAGATCAATCCTTGACTACCCAAGGTTATGTAATACGTTCACATTATATTCTAATTTATAGAAATATACAATATATTTTTAGTTAATAACCACATACTTTGGACTCTTTTCTTTTACTCCCAACTTTTAGAACATAATTTGCAGTAACAACCTCTAATTGTTACAATATTGTGAGCAAATAATTGTTATTAGATTAAATAGTTATTTCTTATTACATTTTCCATTTTTTTTCTTTTATTTCTTCTCTAATGCGTTCAAACAAATATATTGGAAAAAAGCGAGTATTTATGTTTCTGATGCACCAACATAGGTACTTAAGTTTAGCTTTTAATTTAAAAATATAATTATAAGTTATAACTATTAAAGTAGCACATTATTAATTATATGTATATACTATGACTGAAAGAAATTCATTAAAATTAAAAACGGTTATCTTAATTACTGCATGTATTATATAGAAATATAGTTCAACGATAATAAGCGTATTATTTATTTACCTATTTTTTCATAATGAATTATATCATAAATTATAGTCATTAAAATAAAAATTTAACAAAACCTGGACTTCTGTGTTTATAATATATGTATTGATAATTGATAATTCATCATTATGCGTATACATATAATATTATTTTTAACGTACTATGATATTAATATTACATATTACGCGTCTTACAATATAATAATTATATATTACACCATTTTATCAAATCATTCTATAAAAAAAATTAAAATAAATAAATTACATTTTTTTTTTTAGATAAACACTGAAATATATATATACACAATAGGTATTTTTTTTGTAGCGAGAGTCTTAACGGTCACAGTAATTGCAGTAAGTATGAATACAGAGAGATTAGTTTAACAGTAAACACTCATTATCTCGAAATGTATTTACAACTGTCTCCTTTGCAACTATATCATTTTTAACTTAATATTTTTTAATAGGTACCTATTTTTTATTGTTATCATTTTTTAATTAAGTAGTTATTTTAGTTTTTAGTGATATCAAAAATTTTTAATTCTATATTTCTTAGCAGAATATTTTTCTGAAATTGTTGACATAATAAAATAAAATTTCAAAGTAGAAGTACTTTTCAGTTATAATACTACCTAAACTTATATATTTTAAAGTTATTACGGTTACCCTGTGCTACTCCATTCAGTTAAATTATACTTTAAATGCTCATACCTAAAATTAGTACATTTCAAAATTTTTTTACTGCACTCTAATTTATATTCATACAAATAGCGACACAATTAAAATAATTACCAAAAGGATTTTTGAAAAATCAACACATCTAATCTAATTGTAATTTCAGAATGAGAGTATCAATACAATCGTTTTTTTCTTATCTGTAGTTTTTACCATGACGTCATAACGCTGTAATAATATTATCATACCTATATTATATTTTATACTTTGAACACCCACAGAATAAATAAACAATTTTTTTAAGTGATACATATCCTGGTAATTTGCGACACACCGGTTGAGAACACCACTATACAGTATAGTTAACTGCAGCTCGTATGAAATTCTTAGATAAATATACTACTTTAGAAAAATGAAATGAAAAATGTATATTTTGTCATTCAAAACATAAAATAGTATTTTTAAAACTACGAATTTTCAATATATTGAGTGTTTTCTGTTAATTAAATCATCCTATACATATATGAACATAAACTGATATTTTGAATTTTATGTTTGAGACATATTTTGTTTATATACTTAAATCATCTCACATCCAATAGGGTATGTAATTATACAGTGAAGTTCAATGTTCATAACTAATCTATTAAAATGATAAAAAATGTCAAAGTCTTCAATTGTGTTTTTGTTAAAAACTATTCAGTATGTATAATATATAATATTTTAATCAATCTTTTTATCAACATTTTATGATAAATTACTGTCTGTATAGTGGTCTCGAATAAAAGTTACTTTTACAGATTTTTCAATTTAATTTATTGTAACTATATTTAAAAATTAAAATTATATAGGTAGTCCAAATATTAAATAGACTTAAATAGATACTATACACATGCAGTAGTGCAGTACTATATAAAAACAATCCAAATTATAATAGGTAAATCATACAATATATATAACATCAAAACTAAAATCAGTTTGAATATTTTATTTTGTATTTATATTGATATTTCATATTATTATTACGGTAGCCAGTAAATTAAATTAATATTATAAAATTACTACAAAGTAACTAAAATCGTTATTTTTGGTTATTTAATATATAGTTTTGTCCAAATTTGATCATAAAATAGCTATAAAATAAAACTGTGTGTTTATATTTTTGAGATTTTTTAGTTACAGAATAACCTATTGACGCGGAACCTTGTTTTAAATTTTAAATTCTTAGCTATAAAGTTAAAAATTTTATCAATTTTCAACTACAAAAATATTTTTAAATTTAAAATTTGATAGATGTTGTCAAAAATCGAACTTTGAATGCTTATAAAAAAAAAATTGTGCCTTAGTATTTTTAATATTTTTCAACATATATTATAACAATATAATAGGAGTCTTGTATTAATTTTTCAAGCTTTTTGACCCTACAAATAAAATTTTATTGACATTCATAGAAAAACCTAAAAAATATACATAAATAATTTTTTTTTTTAATAGTTTTATTTTAAGTCGAAATTAGGAAGAAATTATACATTTTATAACCAAAAATATCAATTTTAAATATTTTGTTGTAATTTTATAATAATAATTCAACTGGCTTAATAATTACCTATATTTAGTATATACATACAGAGGTGTAGTTAATCTATAGGTATTTTTCATAGGATGACCACGCACCGTATAAGGTGAGGTAATGCCTCTGCAGTCAATGACTTTACCTCGTACGCATATTATTGTATTAATTGCATTTATGAAGTCCTCGCAGTGATCCGGAGTATGCTAACGAGATAAAGTCGCAGACTGCAGGGGCTTTAGCTCACCTAGATGTGGTAAAAACGTGTACGGGCGATATGGGATGGATGGCGAGCGGATATCACCACCATCGACGTTACCTTCGTTTCAACAACATGTACATAACGGTATACAGACATGAAAATTAGTATAAAACTTGTGTACAATCCGGGTATAGGTAAGTAATAGCCCCTTCGCCTGGTCGCTGCTTCTTCGTGAGCTCACTCACACCCTGACCGGCCTGTGTATGTGTGTATATACATTATACATGTGTACATTAGCAATTCAGTAGAAGTGGACGGGATTGTCCAGCAAGACTATTGTATGTGGTGGATGTGTAAATGCAGTGGCGTAATTGGGGGGTCGCAAGGGGTCGCAAGGGGTCGCACTTGCGACCCCCAATTTAATGAAGGGGTTGCATAAGTATAAATTTGCAACCCCTGAAATTTCCATATTATTTATGGTTTTCGTTAATAAAAAAATTAAAATAGGCTATAGTTAATATTTAGTCATTAATTAACTATGAAAAAAAAATGTTTAGAGAACAATTATGTTAAACAACATATTTTAAACTGTTTGGGGTATAAATGAACCAATAAACTTCACTTCATTTGAAGATGTTAGTACAATGTATGGTTTTAATGAAAGTGAACTCAAGTCTGAAAAAAAAATATTCAACAGAATGTATAAAAGCTTAAATAAAGAAAATACTATTCAATCTAAAATTAAATATATGAGATCAGGCGATAATGCAGTTGGTTTTCCAACATTGGCAAAATTATATGAGCTTTTTCTAACTATTCCATCAAATTCAGCATCATGGGAAAGAAGCTTCTCATGCCTTCGTCGTTTAAAAACTACTTGAGAAATACTATGGGACAATCCAGATTAAATCACCTAGGAATTTTGCAAATAGAACATGAAAGATCGTCAACTATTAATAACGATGAAGTCATAAAACAATTTGACTCATCTAAAGTACCACGTCGTTTAAAGCTAACTTAGCTAACTAAAGCCTACTAATAAACATTTAAAATTCATAGTTTAGGTATTATAAGAAAAATTAAAATATATACTTGCTTATAACGTATTTTATATTAATAGTGAATATAATAATATAATTATATGATTACGTATGTTAAAACATTGATTATTTTATAATGTTGGGGGGGGGGGGTGGGGGCAAAGCCTCCACGGGTTAGTGCATCCTAACTAATTTTTGCAACCTCTGATGTTTTGCCCAAATTACGCCACTGTGTAAATGTGTATATTATGTTGTGTGCGTGTACTATTAAAATAAAATGCCGACACGTATTTTCAATATTAAAATAATATAATAGGTATAATTTGTTTCAAAATAATACACGGTAAATCAATTTATGGCCCTATTGGCCCAGCTGATAAAAATAATAAAATTGGTTATCTGACACAATTGTTCACAATATAATAACAAATAATAAGCTATTTGAGCCGCAAATAATAATAATAAATAATATGGCTAAATAGTATATTATGACTTAGCTATATATAGAGCTGTAATATAATAATAATAAATGTATAAAAAAAAACTCACAAATATAACGGTGCTCGGCTGGCCAGCTGCTACCTATCCTATACTACTAAGAATAATAATAACACGACACACACATTATGTCAGAACAATAATTCAATGATAATAATATTGGTGGCGATTCGCGCCTACAATTTAATATAATAATATAGGAAATATTCTATAACTTAAAGTGTGGCGCTTTGCGCCCACTACAGTAAATAATACAAAAGTGTGGTGATTCGCACCTGACAAAGATGCTGCAAACTTACGGCGTTTTTCGAACACATTCCGCGTAGACACTACGGAACGGACTGCCATACCCCGTTAGCCTATGCTGACCGATGCTGCATCACGGCGTAATCTACATAATATTATTATATAATAGTTTAAATATAACTAATGGTTATCATGCTCGCGCGCGCGCGCGCGTGTGTGTGTGTGTGTGAGTCAACCGGTGTTA
>JANEHU010001920.1:0-36874 GCA_027563435.1 Nasonovia ribisnigri | reverse complement strand
ATTATATTTTTAATTATTATAATTATTTAAATAAATATTTTTGTATAATACAGTTTAAAATTTAAAATGGCAACGTTGCAGAGTTTTTTATGCTCAATTGTGTAGGTTTTCTTTGTTATTTCAATTTTCTTTGATACGCCGACAATTTTGCTCAAACGTGTCACAAAAAATTTGTTTTATGCTCAATCGTGTATCAGCCCAAGCAGCATCCACTAATATAATACAAGTTTTTCTAAAAACGATTGGGTAATTTAAAATTAGTACGTCATATTATTTTAGTGATTATGTTAGTCACAATCTTGTGAAAATTATATCGGCTTCTATTTGCCCAATATAATATTTATGCAAAATACAGAAGGTTAATGAAATCAGAAGTATTATAAAAGAGAGATTGTAACTTGATTTATAGTTCTGTATCAAATATAATTTTTGCTTTGAGAGTATGAAGGTGGATGCCTAAATCAGGTGCTTATCTCAGTGATTCTCAAACTGGGGGTCGCCAATCCATACACATTTTAATACCAACTACCATAATAAGCTAACCTTAACTTAAACATAGCTATATTATGTAGGTACCTTAACTAAAAAAATATTGTAATATTAATTGGATTTTAATCCAAGGATTACTTGACAAACTTTGGTCATTGTGGACTTTAATTCAACAATCTGCACCACCATTAGGTACGGACTAAATTAAAAACATCAATATGAATAAATCTGCAGCTTGATTAAGATTTCGCTTCATTTCTCTTGATATGTATAAAAATCCATCTTCCCGATTTGTCCGGAATAACCAGCACTTATTTTTTACTGTATATGATGTATAAACCATACCTACTTAACAACATTGAAATTACAATGAAACATTTTTACCACTATAATTCTTAGAAGAAACATTTTATTTAGGTATCATTTTAATAGCTATAGATATTTTAATAGTAATAGAATACTTACCTTTATTTGAATCACAATAAATAAACGTATAAAGTTCATACATTTAAGAAATTACACTTATTCAAAAATTATATTTTTATGAAATTATATCTTCTTCTTCATAATTTTATTATTATTTTAATTATTTCATAATTAATTATATATTTTTATCTAAATAGGTATGTTACTTAATATTATATTATCTATTATATCAATTTAAAATTAACACATACATTTGTATTACTCTACAAGCCCTTCTAATTACCGATTTCCACGGATACAGTTCGTCTAAGATTTCCTTTAACTGATTTTTTTCATTTTATATGCACCACTTCATCGCATGAATATGACATCAGACTTTCAATATATTAAACAATTGAACAATGCTCCTTTTTAACGATATATTTTAATTAAATATAGCTATAATCAAATTGATAACAAAAAACCATTTTTCAACACATAATATTTTTTATTAGTAATTATTAATTAACCAACTTAAAAATTGTTAAATAAAATCACAATTATAGTTACAAGAATAATTTACTTTGAATTTATTAACAAAAAATTTACGAAATTAACTGTAATTTCAGATACATACAAAACAATTTTTTTAATTTATTATTTGGATTTGCATCAAATATTTTAAACAATTAACATATTTTCAAAAGTTGTCAATCATTGAATCCCAAAAGGCAACGGTTAAGTTTACTTGGTAGGTATATTTTCCCAAAGTAGTATCAATTAGATGATACTATATTAGTAATTTGTAAAATTAACAGATGATGATAAATAATCGTATGACATTTGATTTATTTCATTAATTTTAAACTGGACTGGTAGTACGATATAGTTGTAATATTAGTTATTTGCACATGGTCAACCAATTTTTAAAGTAAAGACAAGTATTGTTACAATTTTTTCAAATTGTATGACTTAATTTTATCGCAAGTCAAGTACTCGACTGTGTTATGACCTGTGGTAATTTCAATGGGGGGGGGGGAATGTCACAAGTAATATTATATTTAAATGCATTGCGGGGGTAGTACCAAAGACACACATAGGTGGATTTATTGGTCAATAAGGTGGATCTAAACCCCCCTCCCAGGGAACGTCACTAGGCATCAGTGTAGTGTAGTGTGTGTGTTGTAATTAAGACATCTGGTTATGGCGATCTAGCCGCTATTATGATTCAACATTTCTGACTTTGTAAAACTTATAATTTAACTGCATGTCAAAAATATTGTGTGATTTGTATAATATATGAACATTGTAACTTACAACTAAAACATTAAGTTACATGACTCAAGCGTTAGTTAGTTCACTGTTCAGGGTTCATCATAGGCTCATCCAATACGTGTATTTTTCATTTCATATTTATTAGGATCATCATCACACTATAATTTGTCTTATGACAATTTGAACTAAATTTACTAGGGTGATACATTCAATGCTTAGAATGTCAAATCACATAGTACAATACAATACAACAAAAAATTGATAATGATGATCAATGCAGATGCATAAGTGTATCTGAAAATCTTAGATCATATAATACTATGGATTTAGCCACAGCATATTATTTTATTGTTTTGAATCGCATTACTAGCTGATCCTGCACTGCGTTATGTCCTGTGACAAATTGAATGCCCGTAGATTTAACCCTTCTTAAACTCCGTTCAATGTAAGCTACACAGGTCTGTAATATAGTTGATTGAGTTTGGAACTATAATCTGTAGGAGGGAGGGATCTTGGAAGGGAAGAGGTTGTTACGATGCATTGTGATAACTTTACAATATACATATATGAAAGACTTCTTACAAGACGCATTGAACTCAGGTTTTTTTATTTTATTATCAAGTCGGTCACCTTGAGTGAAAATCGATGTAAATTCAACTAAGTCACCTAAGTAGGCACTCTGACTGCGTCGAATCGCGTACAGTATACAACGGCATATCAGCAATAAGGTATGTATCGTTCTGTGGTATTGCCGACGTCATGACGATAAGTGAAATTACTATTTGGTGGATAGGTAGTAGTAAGTACTTTAGTGTAAATGATACTAGACTTCATCCGCAACGGCCGCCTAGGTAATGAACTTAATTAGGAATCGAAAAAAGCCTTATACGCCCAAGGAGTATTTTTTTAAAGCCCCCTCCATCCAATGATATATTTATATAATTTAAAAAAATATCTGTATTTAAATCAATAATCTACGTTCTACATTATTTTAAGTACCTTTAAAGTTTAAATTTAATTTTAGAAATATTATTCATCTACAGCCCTGGACTTCGCCACCTAGCTACAAATAAAAAATAATACAACAATAATATAAAATAACAATAATATATATGTGAATCGTGCCGTCTGTATAGTACATAAATAGGTTTTTCTGAAGTAGTTAGGTCAATTTGACAATATATGTTATTAATAAATAAAAATGCTACCTAATTTTTTTGAACATGTATAATATCTATATAACTTATAATATAAATCATAACTATAACAATGCAAAGAGACATTTTTTTTTTTTGAAAATAAAAGTTATAACCCATCGGACTTAAAACTCGGTTTACCTGTTAACCACCCTAGGCTGCTACCGTAGACACGTTTTTGACAGAAATAGTTTAAATGTTACAGCCATAACATTAACAAACAAACAAATATTTAATTCGTGTACATCACGGTCACTCACTGCATATACGTTCAAAAATTAGTGCGTCGTGCCGTGTACTCGTGTCACTGTCATACGTAAAGCACTAAAGCCTGTGTATATTTAAGGATATCATTGTTCACATATAACAGCGTATAATAATGTTATTCGGTCGAACGGTGTTGATGATTGATAATATTCCTTATTGATATATAATTATTATTATCTAAGCGAAATAAAATGCAAAAAAATAGCTGAAAACTGCAAATGCGGGTATTTTTGGTTACATTTCGTATATTCAAAAGTCCGCAGGTCGACGTGAAAAAAGCTTTTGTAGTCTCTTTTATTCAGGACGGAGGCTTTGCTTAATTTTTGGGAGGGCGCATAGCCACTGCCCACTACACTCCTCCAGCCTCCTTATAGTTAGGCTTATGTCCATAATCTATATGTATTAATTATCTGCATATTTTAGTAATAACTTATTAGGTAGGTATAATATGGTATGAATACACAGCTATAAAGACGTCTGGCCATAATTGAATTAATGACATTTCCGCTAAAAACGAAATAATAATAATATCATCTTGATCCATAGTAACGAGATTTGTTTATTTAAACAAATTTTTAGAATTAATTCATTACACTAGGTAGTCGCCCAATCCAACGAATACTGAATAAACTGGAAAGAGAAGAAACGCTGGTTCGGGGAATGTCCATTTCGTGGAACTGGAGAGGCGCCTAACTGGAGTGGCGCCTATGACGAGACATATTGCAACACCAAGGACAACGAGAGGACCATAGGCGGGCTGTCGGACTGGAATGCCATGTTGCTGATCCCGGGGGGACGTGGCGGTGACCTGGTCACGGACTCGTTGGACCGCGATGACGGCTCAGGGCGGTGCACTACAACATACACGGCCGAAAGCGAATCAGACGGCGGAGCAGGAGGATGGCTAGACGGCGGAGATAAATATAAAATATGGCATGCAGCGGCGGCACTTGCAGCCGCCGCGAACGCGGAAAAAAGGATCAGGATCAGCGGGACGAGTTTGAGGATCAGCCGCCGCCGAAGGACCCCCACAATATATGTAACGGAAAAGCTGCCCGCGTCCAGGAAACCAGCCCGGCCGTGAGGGACGACGGTGTTCGTTCTGCAGCAGTGGTTGAAAAAGCGGCCGGGCGGACCGGACGAGAAAGCTATAGGCTGTGCAGATCGAGGTGCATGTGCCGGAGTTGGTGTCGGAACCGGAGATGGTGACAACCGATGATAGAGGAGGAACTATAAAGGAAGTGACGGTGAAACGATTAGGGTAAGAAGAGAGGCATGGCAGTTGTATAGCTGTATACGAAATGCGACCAGAAACCATTTGACAACGGAATACATTACTTACATTACGACCAGGCCGGCCAAAAGCCGGCTGCGACAGAGCAACCTAATGACCAAATTTAATAGTAGGTAGCTAATATAATGACAAGATAAATATAAGTAAGTTATAATTATACTGTATTTGTGAACTAAGGGTGTTACAACTTCTTATATACCATTATATAACAATGTAAAAAAATCAAGTTTGTTAATTTTCGGTAAAACTATGATTTCAGCATACAATTTTTAAGATACCCACCCAGAAATGAAACAATTTGACAACAAAATACGTACATTACAACAGGCCGGCCAAATGCCGGCTGTGACATCAGAACAACCTAACCACGACCAAATTAATCGTAGCTAATATAATGACAACATAAATATAAGTAAGTTATAATTATACAGTTATTATACATTTATGAACTAAGAGTATTTTACACCTGTTATATAGACCATAATAATATATCCAGGTTATAGCATTTCCATTTTTCTTATATGATATACTTAAAAAATAGCAGAATAAGCTAATAATGCGTTTCATGATACACAGAACTCAAATAAATTTTTTTTTTTTTGCATATTTTGCTATTTTTTGGTTTATATAATGCTTTTTTGGATTTTTTGTGCCTTTTTTGCGTTTTACCTGTTTTTGAATCAAAATGACTGATTTTAGTATTTTATATTAATATTATAGCAAACTTATAATAAACGTGTCGTATAACTAAACGATTTTTGTCAATCGAATTATCAAGTAAATTTTAAATGTAGGTATACATTAAGTAATGGTAGACAACAATCTACCGTGGATTAAGTAAATAGACCGATAGCGCTGATGCAACGCCATACAATTACAGCGATAATATATTGGTATAATACAATATTACGTTAATTTCGTATAAGGTATTTGGTTCTAATTTTTGTTATCTGCAAATTTCAAAATTTTAGTAACTACCTATAATAATTTGTATGTAAAAAAAATCAAGTTTACTAATTTTCGGTAAAACTATGATTTCAGCATAAGATTTACCTATAAGAAACGCGACTAGAAACTATTTGATAACGGAATACATTACTTACATTACAACCAGGCCGGCCAAGAGAGCCGGCTGCGACAGAACAACCTAATGACCAAATTTAATAATAGCAAATGTAAAGACAACATAATATATACGTAAGTTATAACTATATGATATTTATGAGCTAACTGTGTTACAATTTCTTATATACCATAATATAACGATGTGAAAAAAAACAAGTTGGTTAATTTTCGGTAAAACTATGATTTCAGCACACGATTATCCAACGAATTTCCGCACTACTTAATTAAATATGCCATCACCGTCTCTCTTCTTACCCTTCCAACAGTTTCACCGTCATTTCTAATAGTTCCTCCTCAAGTCACCATCTCCGGCTCCGACACACACACGGCTAGCACCTCGATCTGCTGCCAAGCTTTCCATGGTCCGAACCGACCGGCCAAGCGCCTTACCAGCTGCAGAACGAACACGTGCCGGTTTTGGGCGGACGCGGGCGGCATTTCCGCGATCGTGGTCCTTCGGCAAAGGCTGATTGTAAGACTCGTCCACTCGCTGATCCTGATCCCGCGGCTGCTGCCGCTGCTGCATGCCATAATTATCGCCGTCGAGCACATCCTCCTGCTCAGAGCATCTGCCGGCAGAACGGCAGTCGGCCGTACGTATTGTAGTGCACTGCGCCGTCGTCGCGGACCAACGAGAACCCCGGGGCGTCCTGGTACGACAGTCCACCGCGATCGCATCTCGTTGTCCTTTGAGCAATATGTCTGGAGAAGGCGGCAATGGACATTTTCCGATTCCAAACCAGCGTTTCTTCCCGGAGATTCATCCGAATCGGTTTCGGACAAAAGCTTCAAAAAGCTAAACGATGTATTAGATTAATTGAGAAAAATTGAATAATATATATGTATTAATATTGATTATATTATATTATTTTCTGTTCATAACTTTTAATAATATATATCTATTACTAAATATATAACCAATACAGCTTTACACCGACACACCGCTACTATAATTACTAACGCACGAAATAGTTATAATTTGTATGAAATACGAGCCCAATACAATTCTATGATGTGAAGCGAGCAGATATATATATGTATAAAAAACTACACACCTAAATTCGTCTCGGACGAGACTATGGCGCTATAATTGTATAGGTTTAATATGTGTATAGTTATAAACATAGTTGATTAGTAATCAAGGGTTACGAATAAAAACAAAATGGCCGATCTAGAAACTTATTATAAGTTATAACCGCATAGCCGCGCCGTTTCTGGCCAATGTAATTTTTTGTCGTAAAACGTTTACACGAAAGAATATTGTTAAGTACCTAAATAGAATAGATACATATTAATATTATACGTAATATTATGTGTATTTTATGGTTGATCGTGATATATTATGTCATTTTTTTTTTAATTAATTGTTGAAGCTTGTAGATATAAATGTATAAAAAGTACACACCTAAATTCGTCTCAGACGAGACATTCGAAACTGTTGATCACGAAATATTACTATTGAAATTGGATAAAATAGTAATAAAAGGCGTTGCTCACAATTTATTTAAATCCTATTTAGAAAATTGAACATGTTGCGCAAAATAGCCAAAATAAAATCATATCATATTTTTATTTGAATAAGTATTTTACTTTAAACAAATTGTAATATCGTTGAACTCCGCATACCAGATACGAGCTTATAGCTCAGTTGGTATCCGTATCAGCTATTATTAATGTATTTTATTGTAATTATTTTAATTGTAATCGTTTTGGCTGAATAAAAAATAAATAAATAAATTTATGTATATGTACACTTTTCGAACAATAGATATAATACATATATATCAAAAAAATGAACATCAAAACGTTAACATGAACATCTAAATTTTTAAAATAAAGACTAATTATTATCGTATGATCATTTTGAGTATATATAACAGCTGCAGTATTTAGAGTTGTGTTGCAGGGATTGCATTTTATTATAATATTATGAATTGTGATATATTGCAGCTGCAATACGAAAACGACTGTCCTGTGTTTATAAATAGAAATATTTTACTACAAGTTTTCTATTTTAACATTTTTTAAACTCTTAAGTACATAAAAATTAGAATTCATTTTTCTACTACATAAATTAAACACGTGAGACATTTCCTTAAAAAACTAAGGAATACAATTAAAAATGGCAATAACATGTTTTGGATTGTAAGTATTGTAACCACACAAATGTGTTACTACTTTAAAATAAACTTAAAAAAGTTAATTTTTAAATGAAATATTATACCTAGTTAATATAATTTGAAGATTGGTGACTCGTAAAATATATCTATATTTCAAGTATGATTATAAATTATAATAAATATTACTTATTATTAAATACAATATTATAAATTTCATTTTTCATGTACATATGATAAACATTGCATTATGATTTTATAATGAATAGTATAATTGCAATAATTGCAGTGTTGGGAACGTTACTTTTTTAAAAGTATCTAATTCCGTTCCCCGTTAATTTCTTAACATAAGATTTCATTCCAAATCCTCGTTCAAAGAAATAACTCCCTCCAAATCCAGTTTCTCTAAAAAAAGAAATCATTCCAATTTTCATTCCTTTTTTTAACCCAGTAATTAAAAACATTGCGGTTTTAGAATAAAATAATATTATTTACAACGATCAATGAATTAAACGTAAACCAACTTAAAAAAAAACCTTCTTACTTATTAACACGTATAGGAAAAAACACTATATTACAATTTAAAATATGTTTTTTATATTTAAAGAAATAGTGATTTTCTCAACAACAAAAAAATACGTTCATTTTCATTTAACCTTAATTTTGAAAGAAGCAATTTCCAAGCTTCTTTCACACGAAAATAACTCGTTTCAGGAACGTGCATAATTGCACGATTATCCAACTTAAGGTAAGAGTAATATCTATAGGTCATCTCAATAGATTATTTTTTTGATATTTACATTTTGAATAATGTTATTAAAATGTTTATTAGACAGCGAGTATACAAATATAATAAAAGCTATAATAACTAATTTACCTAGCTAAAATAAATTTAAACAAAACTCTTCTAATATATTTGGCACATTTTGAGCAACATTTTACATTTTAGATTTGTTTTTGTTTTTTTTTTTTGTTGGTATAAATGTCGATTAAATATGTGATGCAAGGTAAAATTCATTGAAAATGTAATACCAGGTTCGTCATATGTTGTTCATATATACCAGTTAATATAATTTATCAAACATACATTGTCACGATATTTTTGTTATAAGCAGTATAAGTTGAAAATTGCAAATTGTTATATAGTTAAAAACATATACAATTTTTAATATTTTTAATAAAGGAAAATGATATTAAATCAGATGTACAGATGAGTGTGATGGTTGAAGAATTACATTGTCTCTTCCAGTAAAGAACGGATCAACTAGAGTTTTTAAAAATGGTGGCCGATACTGTAAAATCTGCGGCCGTGCACATAAATACGAACACGACACCGAAAAAAATTAAGTTGATTGGAAGTAATAATGCAACAGACATCTGGCGATTGGGTGGTGTAAACGCGAAAGTACTACATCAGCCGTCTACTGATTTGAAGAAGAATCATATCGTAATGCCGAAAACAATTTCCGTTCTGCAGCCGGCACCAGAACGCCGTAATTATCACGTGAAGTTTGCTAAAGTCGTACGCTCACACTTCTTAGCAAATGCTTTACGTGCAGTGGCCATAAGCAGATCGCTCAACTGTGTCCTGAAAGTGCATTTTCCTCGATGCATCGTAAACGATGTACTCGACGAAAAGTCAATAGGAAATGTCACGAGACCGGAAGAGTATTCCGATGGTACGACAAGTGTCTGGCATTTAGACATTGAAATCGTAGCAGATGACAATAACAGCTGTCTTCGGCTGTGCAAACCGTAAACGTCATGCCGAAAATAAATTCCTATATGAAAATGGTTGCAAAACGCCGTAATTATCACGTGAAGTTTGCCAAAGTCGTATGCTCAGACTTCTTGGCAAATGCTTTACGCGCGGCGGCCATGAGCAGATCGTTGAACTTTGTCATACCAGTGAATTATCCACGACGCAACATTGCCGGTGCAACCGAAGGAAAGCCTTTTGGACACATTGCGATAACGGAACACAGTACGACAGGTTTCCGGCAATCAATTGTTGCAGAAACCGTATCAGACATGAAACAGCTGTCTACGGACTGTGTGCAGGCTGAGATGGTCATGCCGGAAGTCCTGCCAGTAATTTGTCCTCGGCAAATCAATGATGATGTTGTGATCGCTGAAAACGTTGAAGTTGACCGTCCAGACGCTGCAACATCGGAACGTGTGAGACGACGTAGGTCGCTACTGTCAGCTTTCGGGAGGAGCCTGCTGAAAGTTGGTAAATGGTAGACAGTTATGCTGCTGGTGCAGTGCAGTATACCATCCGATGATACGGAAATGATTTGAATTCGTCAGCCTCTTTGAAGACGACGAGCAAAGTTAAGATTTGAATGATTGAAAGTCTAGGTACCTACGTGTATTCTACATTTATTCTGTGTTCACCCCATATTTATCCTTTGTATTATTCTGTGTATTATCCTTATTGTATCGTCCTTTGTTTATCATATTATGTTATTGATCAAGGTAGTAAATTTACTCTGACATATGTTGTATAATTATTCAAAAAATGTGTTTACCAGTTTACCATTTTGCTATTAAGTGCGTAGTAATTTTGTTCCATGTATATATTGCTGTATAAATAAAAACTGTTTATTTACAAATCACTTGTTAATCAAATTGGTTGTTAGAGATATAAAATAAAAAAAATGAATGTCGTGATGATTGTATAATAATGTAGGTAACTAACCAAAATGCATATCCGCCTTATAGAAAACGTGGCCGCAGCATTTTATCAAATTTTGAAAAAGCTTTGTATCAAAACAAGTACTATTGTGATTTGTGGTCGTTCGTCGTTGTTTTTGATGTGAAAACTTAAGTTATAAAACATTTTAACTAAAAAATAATTGTCAAAGTTCATTATTTTGACAGATATTTTAAAAGCTACCTTATGACAATAATTATATTATAATAATAAAATTGCATAATTTGTATTTAATTTATATTTGATAAATAGTGTCTATAAAATCTTAAACATAATTACTTTAGCTTAGTTCTTCTTTATAAAATGGGTAGAAAAATCATTAGATTAATATAATTAAAATATAAATCAAGATTCTGTTTAGAACTTTACTCTCACAACACAAGCTGAGCTTACATAGATTGCCCAGCTATTGTATTATATATACCTATAATAAATTTATAAGTACATACCTACCTATGTATTTTTGTGATACAAAATATTATAAACAATAATTATTGTCAGTTAAATAGTCTACGATTAATAGAATACACAATATATACTCAACTATTGCCTATTGGTGCAAATTAAAAATGTATTACTACAATTCACAATTATACAAAAAATATATTTAAAAATAATTTTTAGAAGTTATTACATTTGTCAATTTTTTTTTTTACTATTACACTGTTTATATGTATTGATTTCTGTTCCCCGTAGTTTGGTACCAATGAACGGCTGCAGCAGTACCTCTACCTACCTGGAGACAATAAAAAATAAACATTTCTTCGATAATGTACATAGGACGGGAAGTTATTTTTAAACTATAATATAATATTTTACATTTATCCGTCTAATCGAATAATAATATTGAATTCAGCGAATATCTAATAGCTAGTCGTCGACATTTTTGAATTTCTGCTTTGTACTCTTGATTATATCTGGAAATTTTCCAAATATTTAATGTCACGAAAACAATAAGAGATTAGAGAAGAATAATTTCAGTACTATGTTACAAATGTTGCCGTTAACACGACTGGTCATTGTAATATTATTTCAACGAAAAATGACGTAATAGTAGCTATTTGGTTACTGGATAGGCAGGTAGGTACTTTAATAATAAATTATATGTTTTCATAAAACCATGTAAACATAATATTTCGAGTTGAGTGTACGTGTACCCACTAATTCCGCTATACGACATAATACAATACTATGTATTTAATATTAATAATATAGCTATTGACTGATTATCTTTTTTATATGTGTTTAAATTGTTGTTACTTGTTATAATATTATGGTGCTTTGCCGCTGAGAAATGTAACAAATATTTTATTTTTATTTCGGGCGATTTACCTATTCGTTCGTCCATGACCGTCCGGCGATTTATTGTGTAACATAACATATTATCATTAAATTCAACATCACAATAGACAGTAGGTAACCATAATGTATGAGTATATTATTACTATTATTATCTAGTACTAAATACTATATAATGTGACCACAAATTAAGATATACCTATATAGTTATATCTTAATTCGTGAATGTGACTACTATTAGACTTTTATATTGACTTATAAATATTAGTATTATTATTATTATTATTATTACTAAACAGATCTATATATAGAATATAATATTATAATGTGACTATATCATTGACTATGAATTCATGTTTTTTTTGACATGTTATATTTTTAATTATTATAATTATTTAAATAAATATTTTTGTATAATACAGTTTAAAATTTAAAATGGCAACGTTGCAGAGTTTTTATACTCAATCCTGTAGGTTTTGTTTTGTATTTCAATTTCTTTTGATACGCCGACAATTTTGCTTAAATATGTCGCAAAAAAGTTGTTTTATGCTCAATCTTAAAAAAATATCTGTATTTAAATCAATAATCTACGTTCTACGCTATTTTAAGTACCTTTAAAGTTTAAATTTAATTCCAGAAATATTATTCATCTACAGCCCTGGACTTCACCAGCACCTATAGCTACAAAAAAATACAACAATAGTCAATAATATAAAATAGTATATGTGAACCGTACCGTCTTTATAGCATATAGGTTTTTCTGAAGTCTGTAAATTAATTCGACAATACATGTTATTAACAAATAAAAATGCTACCTAGTTTTTTTGAACATAATATCTTTATAACTTATAAGATAATATAATAACTATAACAACGCATAAAAGACATTTTTTTTTTTGAAAATAAAAGTTGTTACCAATCGGACTTAAAAATCGGTTGAAAAAAGCCTTTCGAAAATGGCAGAGGCGGCCCATGCCCCACCATAGGCTGCCACCGTAGACACGTCTTGGACAGAAATAGTTTAAATGTTACAGCCATAACATCAATAGACAAACAAATATTTAATTCGTGTACATCACGGTCACTCGTTGCGTAGACGTTCAAAAATTAGTGCGTCGTGCCGTGTACTCGTGTCGTGTCAGTGTGTCACTGTCATACGTAAAGCATGTGTATATTTAACAATATCACGACATTGTTCACATAATATAATGGCGTATAATAATGTTATTCGGTCGAACGGTGTTTAATGATCCATAATATTCCATAACGATAATACCTATATAATTATTATTATCTAAGGCGCGTTTCACGCGACGGTCTCTGTCCGTCGCTGCAGCTGTATCCACCATCGCGGTCTCTCTCACACGAAGCTTTCGTGTAATCGCGTAATTGGGGGGAGGGATACGTCGGTCGATTATAATTGGTTAATCATTGTACTTACTACCTACCTAATTTAGTGGAGTGGTGGATAACATGTTTTTGGCGCGCGGGATGTGTACCGGTGACGACCGTCGACCACGAGTGTCCACGAGTCCACGACGTATTTCATTTGACATTTGGAGATTTGGACGCTCAGCTGGTGCCTAGTAAGTAGGCTTGGCTTATATTTTATCTATTAGGTTGAGCCGGTTGAGGTACTTTCATACCTACTGACCGTATATGTCTCCCATGCTTTTGTGTTATTTTCATTCTATGCTTAACTTTCGCGAACTAAATGATTTCTGTTTTAAACACTTTTTAATATTATAATATAATATATTTAATTCTACGTTAATCGATTAGTTTAAACACCACTTCGTAAAATTCCGTTGAAATGTTTATGATGCCGGAATGTCTTACTCGGAACGTGTGCATTATTACTGCATTTGAATCAATATAAATCGTATTCTGTTACGCTTGTTGCTCCGTCTTACACACGTACTAAGTGCAAATTTTAGTTCATCATATTAATTAGTGTTTTGTGAGTTTTGATATTAAAGTGAATAAACATTTTTTGACATAGCCAACCCGACATGGCGCAACATTAGAATAGTAGGTATCTGCAAAAATGACAAATTTTAATATTTGGTTTTATTGTTGCATTTTAGAATGAAAATTGAGCACGTTCATATATATTTGGCCAGCGGTACATATATTATCGTCTGACCCAGTCTGCCCGCCGGAAAACAGTGATGGTGGGGTCCGGAAAATGTATCCCAAAAAGAAATAAGCATCCAAACGTTGTGAGTAGATTTTTACAAAATTAAAATTCTGGACTAATGCTTAAAGGTATATCACCTAATTTGTGTGGGTGCTATTAGTGCCAAAAAATTTTGTACATAATCCAGGATTGCCTGGGTCAGTTTGTGTAATGTTTTTACAACCAGTGGCGTGGCTAGGGGGGCTTTGCCCTCCCCCCTGACTCCGATTTGTCTCCCCCCAGAAATTTCACCCTAGTTGCACCTATGCCCCGACCACTTTTATTGTATAAATATTTTTTGACCCCCCTCAACGGCCGTCGCGTTGTCAGCCACCATCACCACATCCAGCAACAGAAACACTACTACAGGAAGACCCCGCCGTGATGGACGGAATTGTTTGCAAAAATACTAATTCTATCAATTTTATCAATTGCAAACTATTTCAATCATGATGGGGACACGACAGCGTTAAGTTTCAGTTGGAAAATATTCATGAATGCCATGTTTTGTTTAATATTGAATTTATTTTATGTTTTTCAGATGAATAAAAACCATTTTTTTTTTTTTTTTTTTAACATGTATTTGTTTTTAACTATTATTCAAGGAGATATCATAAGTATTATAATATATTTCCTACCTCTTAGAGGTTCTCAAACACTGGTCACAAACTATAATTATTGGATTCGGGCCACAAACTAAGATATACATTAATTATAGCAACATAAAGAAATAACAAAATATGTTTTATCGTCATGCCGATGAAGCTCTCAAGATTTTTAAATGAAACCACAAGAACAAGCTGAGATTCTGAGATTTCAAATTTCAAATTTGTTTAAAACATTTACTGTAATATATTAATAATTAATGTAAAATGCATTTTATAATACAGTTTTTGTACATACTATATTTGCCTTCATTTTAGTATTTCAAGAATTCAAGATATAGATATCGATGAAGCTGTCAACAATTTTGAGTTTCATAATTTTGAGGAATTATGTAAGATTATACTTGATAATAATATAAAAATAATTTTTACCTATAATATGCATTGTTTACAGTTACTATAATGTCTCCATTCATTTTTCACCATCAGAGCATTTTCAAATTGATTCAGAAGAAAATAGTGAGTAGGTACCTAATAAGTCTTTATAATTTATATAATTGAAAAATAATTGTTACTAAACTAATAATTGAAGGATAATTTGTATAGTTTTCTATATATATATTATACTAATATAGGTACTAGTCTTACCATTTGATCTTGTCTAGTATTGAAGCCTTGTAGGTATATAAATCATATTTTTCAGTTACATTTTCCTACTAATCAACCAACAACAGAAACATGTACTAGAAATGTACCTAGAGAATGTGCCTTTATTCGATTCTCCAAAACCATTTGGTCCACTGAAATGGTAAAGGACAGTTATTGGTTTTGAACCAACAATTCATCCATCACCTCAAAATCAAGTAATTACTTTTTTTCAACTATTTTATTTTCATAAAATCTAATATTTTAGGTTAGATTACAGAAAAAATAATTTAATTTAATATAATAAAAATTCTTTAGTATTCGATATTTGTGAAGCCTTCATAACACAAAATCTCGTGGGAAAGAACTTATTTGAAACCAATCACACGTACAACAACAACCAACTTCTCCAAAGCACTACAGGTTAGCTAAATGGAAGAATGCATCAATTGATAATATGTTTATATTTTTAGCAGTAAATATATTGATGGCTAGGAATAAAAAGATAGAAATTAATTAATTATTGTAATAATAGTCAACAAATCTATAGTGAACAACTTTAAAAAATACAAATGGTTAAGTATACAAATACAAAAGTTGATGACTATAGATTTGTTGACTATTATTACAAAAATTAATTAATCATAGAAGTAAAGAATATATAAATTAATAATTTTTGAAACATTGAATTCAAGAAAATAAAAATAAATGTGATTACAATTAGAATTTTGTAATGTACTTATTCATATGTAAAAAATAAATTTTATATTTTTATAATTATAACAGTAGTTTTAAATTATTTATTTCCCCCGATATTTATTTAAAATTCAACAATGTCCTAATATTATAATTTATAACTATAACTTTATCATTATTATGTTTATCATATTTGTATTATATATTATACTAGCTGAATAACCCGGCTTCGCTCGTATGTAGTTATTGCTTTCTCTAAATGAAATTCTTAAATCAGATGTTTATTATTTACCTTCTTTCTTTTTTTTTTATTATTTTATTGCCCGTAAAATATGACAACTCTTAAAAAAATTGTGTTTATTCAACTCCTTTTGTGTGTAACTCGCTGCAGTAGGTGCAACTTAGCCACTCTGGTAGGCAATCCGACTACGTCGGATCGCGGACAACGTCAATGAGCGGCTAAATGTGTAAAAATTCGATTTGATGCATGCTTGTACCTGATGTACCCGATTAACCTTTGGCAACCAATAAAATAATAAATACTAATTTCTACTAATTATTTATCTTATAACCAATAGCAACGGTTTAAAAACAAATGTCCATCGTAAAACTAAAAATCCCTATTAGAGCACATACCCAGGTTGGGCCTATCTGGTCCAATTGTGAATTTAAACCATTCAAGAATCCCTCCTTTTTTTCTGTATTTGGTTTTCCTTAGAAATTATGAAACACGTCATATTCAAATCGTTTTTTAGACTTTTTTTCATTTTTCATACATTTTGTTGTTGTTTTTGGCCATGTCGCCAGGTGTGCACTTAAGAGACAATAACTCGGGAACCACTTATCGCACAGCATACAAACTTCACAGAAACCATCTACATATCAATCTTAATATTCCCTGATTTTTTTATCGAAATCGGTTTGGTGGATCTTGAGTTATAAAATGTATTCAAAATGTATACTTATTTTTATATTATATATAGATAACATTTTATTGATTATATTTAGAGATCGGTAGATCCTAAGTCCTTTTTCTAAGTCTTCAACCACTCTCTATTTCTATTGGACTTCTCTATTCAACCTGTCTTAAATGTCGTAAAACTCATTCATAAACATTTTTTTACTGTCCTGGAACAAAGTGTTTATTTTGTGTACATGATGCTGGCCGGGATAGTGGGTGATGTTGTGTTTGGTGTGGGGTTGAAGTAAAGAAACGAATGATAATATTAAATAAATACATAAAATCATCTTACTTGGCTTATGCATCTATAATTGACCTTATTTGCGTCAACCAAGATTTATATCAAAATAATTCCTTACCATCACCTATTAGACTCAATAACTTTTCTATAAAGCTTGACGTCGTTGTATACCTATGCATAAAACTAATTCAGATCTATACTCTGCCGAGAGATATAATCCTTCTTAATAATATTCCATTCATTGTTGATGTGTGCGCCTATGAATCTAAAAAGTGTAATGGTTTTATATTGAAAAGAAAAAAAAGAAAGTTAAAAATCATAAATGAAAACTTTTAGAATTTAAAAATTAGAACAGTAATCGGAAAATTATAAATATTATTCACGAAAGTAAAAATTGATGTATATTAGGTATGAAAATGTATTTTGAACGGAATTGTTACCTAATAATATTAATAAGAAAATTAATAACTAGGGAGCATACTATTTAGCCAGCATATTTATTATTTATTATAATATTAAAATATATGAATAACTTGTTTGTGTACGTTTTTTAGATTCTGAGCGAAGCGATGAATGTATTGGTTTTACAATGATGTGTGTTTTTTTTTTTATTTTTTTTTTTATTTTTTTTTGTGTCTGTCATCACGTTTTAGGACAGAAAAAATGCTTCGATTTTCTTCAATAGTACTTTTTCTGATAGGAAAGTGAATCTAGTTAGTACTTTGGGGGGTCAAAAGTCAAAATTTCCCAGTAGTTTTCATGAGCGCCTGGAAAAACAAATGAAAAATTATGGGAAAAACGGGAATTTTTACGGAAAACCAATTTTCGACAAAATCGATTTTGGTTTTTGGTATAACTCTAAAAGAAATGACCGTAGAGACATGAAATTTTGACCGAATGTTTATATAAGCATTTTCTACACACCATATCATTTTCAAAATATTCTGACTTATTTTGAGCTGTTAACGGACATTTTCAGTTTCCAATTTTTTTAGTTTTTTTTTCTATAAATGTCAATATAATTTTATTTGTTGGGTAAAAAACCTTGAAAATTTAATAGTAGGCTTCTAATATATAGTTTCAAAGGCAGATGAAAATATTAAAAATCTGTAGTCACAATTTTTTTTTATAGGTACCTAATCAAAGTTCAAATTTTTACAAAATACGTAAAAATGACGAAAATGTGCAATTTATTTTGAGTTAGAAATTCATAAAAATTTTTCTTTTTAAATCTAAGATTTGAAAATGTAATACAAGATTCCTCATAAGTTTGCCTAATTTTATCAATAAAAAAAAGTTTATAAGCAAGTCATAATAAATTTTTATGAGCATTTTAAGTTCAAATTTGTACAAGATTAGATATTCACTCGATTTCTCATGTAGCGATTTTCTTATTTTGTTGCAATTCAAAAACAAATAACTGTAGATGCATGAAAATTTCACTGAATGTTTATATAAGCTATTTCTATACACCATTCAATTTTGAAAATATTTTGATTTGTTTTGAGCTGTTTACAGACATTTTTAGTTTTCAATTTTTTTAGTTTTTTTTTTTATAATTGTCAATAAAATTTTATTTGGTGGGCCAAAAAGTCTGAAAATTTAATACAAGCTTTCTTATATATTGTTACAACATCAGTTGAAAAATTTTAAAAATACATAGGCACGATTTTTTTTTATAAGCATTTAAAGTTCGAATTTTGACAAAATTTGTCAAAATCTCGAAAATTATAAATCATTGTAATTAAAAAATTATAAAATGTTCAGTTTTTATAACTAAGTGTTGAAAATTTAAAACAAAAATTCTCATAAATAAATCATACTGTAACCAAAAAATCTAAAAAATATATCAACACATTTATTTTTTACAGACATTTTAATTTCAAATTTAGACAAAATTTCATATTTAAACCAAGAATAATGATTTTAGTTATTTTGATATAATTTAAAAATATTATTTGTTGGTATATGAAACTTTTAGAATATATTGTTATATTTTATATACACGCAATGGCATTTTAAAATATAATTTTTTTGAGAAAAATGAATTTAACCAACTATAGTAAATACTAATGCCTATAATACTAAAATGAATTACTTTATTCACAATAATATCATCAAATACATTTAGACTTAGTGATATATTATAGACTGACTGACCGTCTTCGCTCAGAATCGTTTTTCTTATTCAATGATATTATATCATTGGATAAAAATCTAACACAATCCATTACAGTGACTCACTTGTAACCTACTTTACAGCAGAGCGACATACACTTACCCGCCCTTTTTCATATTGTGTTTGTGGGCCAACACACGATACCTACTAGTACTTAGTACATGCACTATTTAAAAAAAAGCAAAACTGTTTATCAAGAAATAAACAATCTAAGTCTTTCTGTTTAAAGCTAGTCTATTTCTAGTTGAAATCAGTCAGAGTTAAAAATTAATTATCTACTCAACTGAATAAAAATAATTGCAATGGCATTATTGATTTTTATTAATATTTTGGCATGAATGTTTTCATGTTTTGGGTCAGTTACGTTCTTGCCTAAGTAGCTGCTGGTGTTATTTAATAATTCATTTCTATGGAAATCATGGACTATACATATGTTATTAGTCTGTGATGAAAATGTGCATACTATATTAGTATATTAGTATGTTACCACCATCAACGTACCACAATTGTTTTTTAGTTCTCTTTCTCATGTGTCATCATTATTCAAATATGATAATACCTATCCTTGTACTCATGTGATATAATATGGTCACACTGATTATTATTATTCTTTCCTTGATACAGATGTAGGTTTTCCTCAAAACTAGTTGTAAGAAATTTAGTCATCTAGACATACATTAAGCAAAGAAAAATATAATAATATTATGTTAAGAGGACGTTACACCCGTAATATTTAGCGGTAAAAACAGGTCTACCAGAAACAAACGAAACGCTGCCAAAAAATGGTTTTAGAGCAAAATTACCTATTATGAAATGTATAGAGAAGAATTTTTAGGAGACAACCTCATTGGCGTCTTTTTAAATATGAATTATTACAAAAGTTACAGTTGTTTAAAAAATGTAAAAAAAAAGGTTTTTTTTCCTATTATAAGGAGCTATATATTTAAAATAATACAAAACCCCGATGAGGTTGTCTCCGAAATATTGTTTTCTATAAATCTCATAATAGGTATTTTCGCTCTAAAATCGCTTTTTAATGCTGTTTTGTTTGTTTTCCGTAAACATGTTTAGTAGATTGATTTAATATTTTCATTGCTGTAATGTGCTGCTACCTGCATGCCGTTGAGAGGTCGGTCGCGATTTCCCCCCACTACTCCAAAAACTGAATATCCGCTACGACTATCGCGCGGTGACGGTCGGTCGATGGTTATCGGAAGCTTCCAGGAATAGACCGAAACCGAACTATTATAAACAATATCCTCGACAATATCATTATTATATTTTATAAGCTAATAAGTAATAACGTCTCTTCTTCCCTATAATCTTATAATAATTGTTTTTATTTTTATTATAATATTAAAATTGGCATTGACGATTGATAGCATTCCACCTACGATCTACCAACTCTTATTCGTTTTATTATTTTATAATATTATAAATTATTATTATTACGGACATGCTAATATTTTCAGATAGTAGGTATACCTGGTATCCCCCTCAAAGTCCTATGTATAATTTATTATAACTCAAGTACCTACACCACCTAATAAATATCCATCTTTTCATACGGAATACATTCTATACATTATGGTAAATTGCTGGTAAAAAATACTATTGGTATTAGCATTGATTATAAATAAGTATTTATAATCAATGGTATTAGTATTTATTATTTTATTTTTACAAAAGTATGCCTATTATGACAATTAAACAAAAATAAAAAAATAAAATGTCAAAGGTCAAAGTAAATATGCACTTATAAATTAAAAATGGTCAAATATGTAAAATATGCAAACATACATTTTGATTATAAACTCGTATTGTTATGAAACAAATTCCTATGTTACTTAGCTGTGTTTTGAATGATTATTGAAAAACATGCAAACTCCTAGAAGTCCCTAATCCTATACTCATTATGATAGCGGAAGTCACAATATGAGACTACGAATAGCTGTATTTTCAATAATTGGTAATTCAATAATCTGATTTTTGGTAACGTATTCAAATCGTCCAATATCGTATGGTAAATTAACAATTGTTTTTTTACTTTTTATCGATTAATTATTTAACTAATCAATAAAAATATAAAAATCAGGCTTCTTACGATTGTTAAAAAAGTTCTTCTCTACAACTTTTATAATAGGTAGTTTTGTAGTAAACTATTTTAATAAGCCGTATTACTTGAATAATCGAACTATTTGGGTATGATAAAAAAAAGAAACACTCAAAAGACCATTTATAACAGAAATCATTCAATGTAGACAATCTGACCCACTACCAGGTAAGTGGTACATATAAATTGAATATAATGATATAAAAATATACTATTGTAATTACACATGAAAAATGTAAAAATTATAATATTATAATATTTTAGTTTACCATCAATAGCACAAACTATATAATATAATATATTATAATATGTACATACATCAGTTCCACTTAAATTAATAATACAAATAATACAACATAAAATATTATACAGTAGGTACCTATATAAGAATGTGTAATACAACTTATTTGTTTTACATGTCTTTAATATATAAAGTATAATAATTATCAGAAAACAAATAAAAAATAAAGTATTTATTGTTAAAAAAATTTTAAAAAAACTTCTGAGTTTCGAATTACAACTAATATACAATTATTTATAAAACTATTTAATTATTTTTGTGGAGCACAGGGACGATATCCGAGTTCTATATTATTTTCTAAGGATAACTTTTAGATTCTGAGCGGAGCGATGAATGTATTGGTTTTACAATGATGTGTGTTTTTTTTATATTTTTTTTTTATTTTTTTAGATTCTGAGCGGAGCGATGAATGTATTGGTTTTACAATGATGTGTGTTTTTTTTTTTATTTTATTTTTTATTTTTGTGTCTGTCATCACGTTTTAGGACAGAAAAAATGCTTCGATTTTCTTCAATAGTACCTTTTCTGATAGGAAAGTGAATCTAGTTGGTACTTTGGGGGGTCAAAAGTCAAAATTTCCCAGTAGTTTTCATAAAAGAAATTACCGTAGAGACATGAAATTTTGACCGAATGTTTAAATAAGCATTTTCATTTACACACCATAGCATTTTCATCGATTTTCTTATTTTGTTACAATTCAAAAACGAATTACTGTAGATGCATGAAAATTTCACTGAATGTTTATATAAGCATTTTCTATACACCATCTAATTTTGAATCATTTTGAGCTGTTTACGGACATTTTCAGTTTTCAATTTTTTTAGTTTTTTTTTCAATAAATATCAATCAAGTTTTATTTGTTGGGCCAAAAAGTGTAAAAATTTAATACAAGGCTCCTGATATATTAATACAATATCAGTTGAAAAATATTAAAAATACATAGGCACAATTTTTTTTTATAAAGCATTTAAAGTTCGAATTTTGACCAAATACATCAATATCTCAAAAATTATAAATTATTGTAATTAAACAATTATAAAATGGTCAGTTTTTATAACTAAGGATTGAAAATTTAAAATAAAGATTCTAATAAATAGTACATACTGTAATCAAAAAATCTAAAAAATATATAAACACAGTTATTTTTTATAGACATTTTAAATTCCAATTTAGACGAAATTACATATTAAAATCAATTTTAACGAGTACAAGTATATATTATAATATTTTTCTAGCATCACTGATAATTTTATGTTAATAATTAAATAATATGAATAATATTAATTCAACTTAGCAGCTACCGTAAAATAACAATATCAATATAATTTAAAATATCCTAGACTGACATACCGTCTCCGCTCAGAATCGTTTTTCGTATACAATGATATTATATCATTGAATTCAAATTTAATACCATCCATTATAGTACAGTGATCTACTTGTAGCCTACTGTACAGCGGAGCGACATCCACTTGACCCCCTTTTTAAGTTTATACTTTGCTTATTACTAACTAATTAATTTTTCTCAAAAACAGTCGTACAGCACTAGAGTATACTGCTGTAGTATCATTTAATACAGATGGCAATTATATACGAGAGATTCACAAAAAGATAACAACCAAAAGTCCAGGTACGTTTTTTAAAAAGTACCTATAGTGAGTTTAATTAATTAATTTTAATTTTATATTATTATGGCCTGAATAAGAATTTAATTGAAATTTTGAGTTTTCTAAAACAGTAAAACAATGCATTCAAATTAAAAAATTTGACTACAAATTAAAATTAAATAAATACTTATATTTCAAATTTCACGTTTTTCTATTTTGGTATATCGTATTAGTTATGAGTAAAATTAAAAATTGAAATAATTTGTATATTAAAGGTACCATATAGGTATAAGTACAATAATTAAATAAATAAAATATTTCATTATGAATTATTTTTAAGTATTTGTAATTTATGAATAGTATTAATTTATTATTATTATGTGGGTAGTAGTTTTAATATTATTTTATGTGTATAGGAATCATAGCCAAAAAATTTTTGAAACATGCGGCAGATAAGCGAATAACATTAAGATGCAGGAGAGCACTTTTTAAATTATCTGGAGTTTATAAATCAAAAAAAATATCATGTGGCCCCGACGAACATTATGGACTAGCTGAACCCTCGGATGATTTTTTGTCCGAGGAAGAAATGATAAATAAGAAAGCAGAATTTATAAAATCACTTTCACTTTCATTAATTGCCAAAAAAACATTAGAGTATGAAACCCGAAACCAATCTGATGGCCAAACTTGGTTTACTGAACGAAGAAATCGGCTTACAGCTTCTAATTTTGATAAAATTTGTAAAATGCGGCCCAATACTTCGTGTAAAAATACAGTGTTTGAAATTTTATATAATACCAATAACACTAAAAGTAATGCCATCGACTATGGTAATGAATAAGAAGATATGGCAATAAAAACATTGGAAAAAATCATTAAAAAACCAATACAAAAATGTGGGTTATTTGTTGACGATAATATTCCATACTTAGCAGCAACGCCTGGTATATAACGCATTTTTTCATTATTTGATATGTATTGTCCAAATTTTGTTTACACACAAAAAACATATTTAATTTTATATAATATAATTATAGATGGTTTGATAGAAGATAATGCTACTATTGAAGTCAAATGTCCGTTTTCTGTTAAAGATCATGAAAGTTTGGAACAAGCTCTTATTGAAAGGAAGGTTAGTTTTGTACCTATTTTTGTACTTCGTAATCGGAGGTATTTAAAATAAAAAATACTTTAATCGAATAATAGTTTAGATAAAAATGTATTATAAATTGTAATATCCACTATAGCAGCAATTTTGCTTTTAGATTCCTTATTTAATAAATAAAAATAATACAATCAAGTTAAAAGAAGACAGTAATTACTATTATCAGATTCAATGGCAAATGCACATCACAAAACGGAATAATTTTTTTATATTTTCTCCGAAGTGGAACAAACTCGAAGTTATTAATTATTCAGAAGTATTTTGGAAAGAAAAAATGGAATCAAATTTGAAATTGTAATTGTTTGTAAAATAGTAAATTAAAATGTTATTGTATTTTTGTTTTCTAATATGAATCAGTAAAATTCTATTGGTATTTTTGTAAGTCTAGCATTTATTATATTTTTCAGATTTTACGAAGAATGTTTACTACCTGAAATTGTTGATTCTCAATACAGAAAACAAATGCAAAAAAGTGATATTATTGACCCCCCACACATCAAAGAAAATATTATAAAATATAAAGAAAAAAATAATAAAAAAAAAAAAACCATAAATTATATTATACTTGTTGAACTTATATTAATTTTTTTCATGGTTAAATAAAAGGAAATTGTTGCTCGTTACCCTTTTATTATATTAGTATAGGTAATATGATTATAATTTTTTTCTTAAATAAAAATATGGTGATAAATAATATAGGTCACATCCTAAATCTATTGATTGATTTTATACATTTGATAAGCTGTAATTCATTGAATTGTGTAATACTTATATAGTAGTTTGTATAGTAGGTAATTTTAAACAAACAGTTACTTATATAAATAATTTTTTACAAAATTTTTGTTACAATTTGTTAACATTATAGTATATAACCACACATTTTAGCAGTGAATGTACCCGATCTCCAAAAATTACAGAATGATAAATAAAGATTTTAGAGTATTATTATTATCATTACGAGTATATTATAATTATAATTATATTAATATATTAGGTATACCTACTACCAATATATTATTCATTTAAACAAATATTTGTAATTACTTATTATCATATTTTAATATAACATTAACGGTTGAACAAAAAAGATAAAACACGGAAAATTAATATTAATTTAATTGTGCTGTATTTATTTTTATTACCATTTATTAGATTTTACTATAAGTATTATTATTTCAATAAGTAATAATTCAATAACTACAAATCAAGCTATGTTATACTACAGTTTCTACGATCTATTTATTGGGACATCAATTTAGGTAAGCAGTATCTTAATTTAGATTCGGTAGTTAGTAGGACGCGAGGGTATTGAAAATATTACGGCGGCATTTGCGTATAATGAATTTTATAATGATACGAATCGTACTGGACGAACGTTCACGGACAAATAAACGGCGCTCCCGAACGAGCACTCGTCGCCGCCGTCGGCCGGTTGCGAATTGCAAATAGTAGGCGTGACTTAAACGCCGCGCGCTTGCGGATCGTCAAAACACCTAACAGCGCATCCTCTCGGTCGTTGCACGCGTAAATTTTTCGTGGCACGTCCTCTTAATAATCTAGATAAAAACAAAAACTAATCTTCTGAATATAATGTAACATAATTAATGAATCTGATGTAAATAATAATAAATCCATTATGAAAATTAGTTGAACACAAATTGCTACTTTTGATATAACTTAAAATTACTTAATTATTAATAAAATTATTATAAAAGTAAGATATCAATTGATATTTATGGATGTTCACACATACGCATTGCATGGGTACTTAAGCTATGGGCGTTACTTATCATGTCAATACATTCCTCATATAATGCAAATGGTCGTTTTACATTAGTATACAAAAGTTTAATAAATGAATACAAATAATTTAAATGCTGACTATGATCATTTGGTTTTACTGACTTTGTAAATTCCAGGAACTTTTTGCATTCGGTTGACACAATCCCTGCCATACTAGGGTTCAGAATATATTTTCTATAAGCAAATAATAATCACAAAATTTAAACATAAACACAATTATAGAATTTAAGGATGTAACATACAATGTAGAATGGCGATTTAGTTTAAAATGAACTGTTGCCATTGTTGGCCAATTATTTATGCAAGGCTGGCAGTAGCACTTAAAGTTAAAACGACCACTACAAACTTCTCGCCTTGATTCTTTAATATGTCTTTTAAACAGTATCCCATAAGTACAGCACAACTAGATAATAAAAAATAAAACAAATACATAACGTTATATAGGTAGTTATTCAACAATATTATTGTTAAACTAAATAAAAATATAATAGATATTATAGTCAAAAATCATGTTTTCTTGTCTGCTGACATGTGCAATACCTGAAGTTTATACAAAAATAATATTATTTTATGGTCAAATTGTACTATCCTATTGTTAAATTGTTTCTATAATCTATATTATAATTTATAAGCAAGCAAAATTTAAAAACCAGAGTAGTACATTAGTTGTTAGGTGGCTCATCATAATGGATGTAATGGTTATTCGTTAATGAATAACAAAAAAATAAGAAAATCATTAATATACGCCTGAGCCTGAGTATCTAATGTCAAAAAATTTAAACTTAAAACGCTCATAAAAAATTAATTTGACATTGGATAACGTATTTTTTTTAAATTATTATAGACAAACTTATGAAGAATCTTTTATTCAATTTTAAAATCTTATACCTAAATAAAATAAAAATTATGTGTTTTTTACTGAAAATAATTTCCAAATTTTCATGATTTTGACAAATGTTATCAAAAATCCAGCTACAGGCATTCATTAAAAATTATTGTTGATTTACTTTTTCTCTGCAATAGTTAAATACAAATTGAAATGTCCATAAATAGCTCAAAAAGAGTAAAAATATTTTGAAACTTGTATGGCATATGGAAATGTTAAAATAGGCATTCAGTTAAAAGTATCTAGGGTTATTATTATTGTTAAAGTGAAACCAAAATTGATTTTGTCGAAAATTGGTTTTGCGCAAAAATTCCCTTTTTTTCCTTATTATTATTTTTTTTTTTTTAACCTAACCAGAAAAGATGCTGAAGTAGAAAATTAAAAAATTGGTGATCGACCAAAAGGTGATGAAAGACAAAAAAAAAACACATATAATATGTGAACTGTTATTACATGCGCATATTGCGCATACGATATTTTATCACTACTACCTACATAAGCTTCTTTTACAAATTTCATGCTTCGGTGCAAGAATTTATTATGCACCTCTGAGAGAAGAGCGACAAACACACTACTACAGTCCTTATTCATTATTATCATTATACAAATTGTATGGTATTTTTAGATTATGAATTATCTTTTCTTTTACAAATACTTATAAGAATATTACCAACAGAGAAACATAAAATAATAATAATAAAATTATCTATATAATCACCTGAGTTCCTTTGGGGATTGGTTGAATTGCTTTCATAACTCTTATTCTATCAGTTATTTCACCACTCCGATTAATATTTGGATCACAAGAATGGTTGAACAAGAAAATGGTTGGATACAAAGTTAATGCTATTGTAAGAGTTAATTGGTGATCTCTTCGAAAAGATATAGCAGGGGCATTGATGTTCAACTTTCTGCTATTTAAATCTAAAACAGTCAGAATACGCACCAAGGAAGCGCCCACACTACCCATATACTGTTCTGGAATTTTGAAGCCACTTAATATTAAATAATGCAACATATCAACAGCAATACAGTTAAAAAAAAACAAGACCTCCATTGGCATTTTGTTTTCATTATTATCCAAAGAATAAGCCGTTACAAAATTATCAGATTTATATTGACCAATCTCATCAAAACCTCTTGTCATAGGATCAATTTTAGATTCAGAAAAGTTATCAACGGTCAAACAATATTTTTTTAAACCCATTTTTAAATAATCTTTTAAAAACCACTTCATAGCAAGTTCATTCATTCTTGGGTTTCCTGGTGTTGATTTGATGAAATATATAATTGGACATGCCAATTTATGTCCATCTTTGTAATCTTTATTCATACAGTCTTTATTGCAGTAATAAACCTGATAAAAGTATTTAAATATTATTTTAAAATTTTCTATTCTTCAATATTAAGTTTTAGATATTTAATAATAGGTATACACTATACACTATACATATAAGTCTGTAGTATTTAATTTAAAATATATACATTAGTAGATAAATAAAAAAAATCATGAAGTTATTTATAAAAAGATTTTATGTAGACTATACCTAATCAGAATGGTAAAATATTGTAAGGGTTTAGACTAATTTTGTTCTAAAAATATTAAATAACCAAATAGAAATATATGTACTCGTATATTGGATTTATGAAATGCATATCTAATATTTGTTAAACATAAAAAAAACATACCAACAAACATTTTGGACAGTGATAAAGAGCAAGTTCCAATTTTAGGCAACCATTATAATGACAAACTTCTGTACCCTTTCGAGAAGGCCCACAAATGTAAGGTTCATCTATGGTCACAACATCACCTAAAAATGAATAGGCACATAACATAATTCCATTGCAGATAACAATTGTTCATTAAAAAACTTATTTATATTTAGGAATTAAATTATCAACACAAGTGCAATTACCCAGGAACATTTTTAGTTATTTATTTTAGTTCCAAAAATGATATCAGTTGAAATAAATAAGACAGCAAAAAATAACATTGCTGAATTAGGCAGTATATAGTAGAACATATTCCAAAAAACCTCAAAATTTATCTTAACTTAGTATTATTGGGGCGACAGTCGACAGGACTTTGTATAAAAATCTTTGTATACCTTGTACGATAGTGACCTGATCTTAATTAACAATTTCTTTGGACAATAGTTAGCATTATATCACTTATCCCGTCAGTCACACCAATGCATATGATTGATTTTTTGATAATTTATTTATTTTTTTGTCCTGAACATTTCTTGAAATATTAACATAATAATATGTAATAAGAGTAATAAACATGCTGTACATAAACTACGTATACCATCTGCAACCTCAGTTTATTGTTAACTAATCATAAAAATAAGTAACAACTGAAAACAATTCGTTATAATAATTATGTAGGTAGGTCACCAGGTATCTAATTTATAATAACAATAAAAAATGTTTATTCTCGGAATTTCAGCACCATTGATTTTTTTACAGTTTACTACTAAAAATACCTCATTGGTAAGCCGTTTTGGCTTAACTTAATGCGACTTACCGGGGTTAATGTCGTGGGTGGCATAAACACCTCGTCCCATGTTCTCGGTCATTTTCAGTTCCACAAAGGCCGATAGTGCAGGAATATTTTCGTTTCTTCCGCCAACCAGCTGCTCGACGGTAGGTGTTTCCGCCGTCTTTCTCCGCTCAGCCAGCAGTTCCTCGCACTCGGCCGCGGCGATTTCCACCGCCGCCCTGAACTTGCGCTTGTTCTGCGCAGACATGTCCGCCTCGTCCAGCCGCGTCAGGCACACGGCGTAGCTCTCCTTAGCCCGTTCGACGAGACCCACTAGGCGTTCGGCGCGCGCGGCCCGCTCGTACAGCTTGTACGCGAGTCTCGACGGGTAATTGGCCACCATGGCGGAGCGCGCGCTCTTCAGGCAATCCTCGTATTTGCCCATGCGGAAGTGCGCGGCCGATCGGTTGGCCATCGCGAGCGCGTAACACTCGGTGCTCGATTTGCTGCCCAACAGACACTTGGTGTAAACGTCGGCGGCCACTTCGTACATCCCGGCTTTGAAGAACGCGTTGCCGCTTTGTCGGAGGCCCTCCGACAAGTCGGTACGATCGTACTCAAAGCCCATATCCAACGTCGAGGCCAGCATGTTGTGTTTGCGGAGCAGGGCGCGCGTGTACAAGAACCGGCTGTTGGCCGACTTCAGGTTGGACAGTTCCGCTTTGACGTCGTCCATAACGTCGGCCATCAGCAGCCGAGTGGTGTAGTGGAAAAAGTTGTCGTATTCCATCTCGCATTCCATGTCTTCCGCGTTATTCGTCCGCCCGTATGGATCTTGATTTGCACCGTCCACTGGCCACTGCTCACTTGCCGACAGCCGCGAGCTGAAACAGAAACACTAAGAGTTCGTCTCGGACTTTGGAATGCCGAATGGCAACATTGTAGAAAATGTCCCTCTAAACGGACAACAATACGGGAATGCCAACGTCAATGTCATTTGCATGACAAATTAAATAGGTATGTCAGCAACATTACTGTTTTTGAAACGAATCGCGCATCCACCCTCCACCCAGCCTTATACTGTGATTTCTCCGTTTCTAATTGGTCCGCCGCCGCCGCAGCCGAAGACTCCACCGCCACTCGACCGCACAACCAGTCGGAGAAATGTTTACGTCACAGACATGCGTATCTCAAGTTGCTGACATACCTATTTAATTTTTGTCACGAGTCATTTTGTACAGTCGTTGTGTAGTAGTCACTGGGACGGATAAGAATATTATACTCGAACCATAGAGTAAGACTTACTTACTCTATGACTCGAACGCGGACGATTGACCACGATGTAGAGAAGACAAGGTGATATACACTCGGATTGGCCAGGAGAAAAAAAGTGGCTTATTTTTCGACGGCAATTTTGTATTTTAAATAATAATCCACCGGGAGCACTACAAGCTTCGAAGGCCGGGTGTTTGAATAATATTGCTTTAGACACTAATGTCTTAATGCCGGGTTGCATGAACGTTCACTAAGCGTTTAACGAGCCGTTAGCGCTCTAACGAACGATTAAAATTGTATTATATTATATTACCAGCTCATTAAACTAATGGGCCGATTTCGGCTCGTTAAATTTTAATCATTCGTTAATATTACAATTATCACGTCGTCACCATGCGTCTGTGCCCTGTAGTAGTACCTGTACTCATTATATAGCAGTTTTATATCTTCGAAGTCAAACCTTAAAGAGTCTGAAATGTCAAGTTCGGGTCCTGATACAAGTCTGTCTATTTCCGATGATAAATTTGTTCTGGATATCATGTATCATTTACCAAGACCGAGGTTATTTAGAGATCGGTCAAATCCTTTGGGGGAATTTGACAAAATCGATTTTGAGTGTCGATTTAGGTATGTTATTTTAAAAACGTATTAGGTATTAGATGTAGGTACTATAGGTACCAATTTACCAGTGCCGCAACTAGGGGAGGGGGTATGATCGAATTGCACTTATTTTAGCTGAACTGCACTTGGTTTTAAAAAATATATAAGGTAGTGGTTGAGCTGCACTTTGGCTCAAAAAACGTATTCCAACAAAAATATGCATTTGAAGGGGTTAAATGTTTATAAAATTAAATTTCTCTTTCCACTGACAGGCTGTGGATTGACAATGATTTTAATTAGCGTATAGTTAAAAATGATTGTTTTATACGTAACAATGTAACATTGTCCATTATGTTAATATAATATTATATAGGTATACATATATATATATTAAATCATCAAATGTTATTATTGTCATTATTGTAACTTTTTTTAAACTAATTTTGATAATTTTTGTAGTAATAATATAAATATTTTTTTTTAAATCGTCAAATATTACTATAAATTATTATAATGATAAACGTGAACGTCCATATAGTGCCCTTAAATTATTGTACCTATTCAAATTATAAAAGTTCAAACAGCTGTTGACATGGTATCACTTATTCTGTGATAAACTTTAAACGTCTTCATAAACCTGGTATCATGTTTAATACCATATATTTTTATTGAACGGTTTATGCAACCCAAACGCGTCTGTAAAAATATTTAACGGTTTGATAAAACGATTCATTAAATAAGTTTAAAGATCGGTTTCATGCAACCCGGCAGGTTAAGTTAGGGTTAAACTATGCAAATATAAATAGTTAACTAGATTTATTACTATGTACTAACAAACTAACATAAACAAATGTGTTATTTAATTAAAATTATAATTATATCCCAATCAGGTTATGAAAACATGAAACTTAAACTTAAATATGTTATAGCCTATAAGAATATTGTATTAAAAATAAATTAATATATAATACATTTTTACAAAAGTTTGAAATTTGATAAACCCAATATGTACCTAATAGTTATTTATTAATTATAGTTAATCTTAAATCAAGTTAAGTTATAAAAATATTGTATATTTATAATTTTCATATTAAATTATAATATTTAAATTTAAAGTATTAGTATCAGTATCTTGAAAATTACTTAAATTGATTGAATGTACAAATAATTTATCAAAATGTATAAATTATTAGTAGGAGGTACCAGCTAATAATAATATATTATTGTGGATTAATGCTATTTATTCATTATCTAGGTACTTAAAATTTATAAATAATTATGTAAATATTTTTGTTTATTGTGTTCAAAGTACCTTTGGAGCTAGAAATAACGAAATAGTTTTTCCTCCACTTCCACTAGCGTATCCTGACTTACAGCCTGGTACATAGCATTTATTTGGTATTTTTAGTTATTTTATTTAGTTATTAAACTTTGAAAATAATAATATTTATTCTTCGGTTACTCAACAGTCAATAGTAGACATATTTTAAATGGATAGTTCATACATAGTTCTTACAATAATTCTAATAAGTTTATAATAATATTGGGAAGGGATTTCGAATGCCGCAGTTACAGTCAAATTTCTTTTGATACCTGCCAAACATATTTTAAATTTTAATATTATCAAACCATTCGTTATAAAAACAATATGATATTATGATTGTGATAATAGTATGGTTTGAATACAAAACGTTGAATTTAGAACTATAAAATCACTTTATACGAGATGACGAATTTCAAACGAGTTATTTACGTGTTATAAATATTTATAAATATACAGTGTTCGGACTTATCAAGATAAATTTATCTAGATGAATATCTAGATTCTAGATACTTTTTTGTTCATCTTTTATCTTAACTAGATAAATAGTTACAAGTTATCTAAACGGTCATCTTAGATATTTTTTTTACTAATCTAAATGAATTCATCTAGAAAGATTTTTTATTGATAAAAATCGCGAAATTGTACAAACGCATTTTTTAATTTTTATTCAGATTCTCAAACCAAGTTTATAGTTTATAAATAATTACATTTTTAAATAGTAGTACAAATATGAAATAACCCTTGAAATAACGATTGTGTTATTAATTAGCCCGTAGCCCGCAATGTACTATTCTGGGAATGGATGTTTGCAGTTATTAGTTTATTATGGTCTGTGCCCTATTGAGTGTGGAGTGTGGACTATCGACTACGATCGTCTAATGTTTATCGACTATCACGGACTATTTATATAGTTACAATTAAAATGCTAAATGATAATTTTTATTATTATAACAATAACATTAATAATATTAATATTTAATTCCAAAAATGTGATACTTGCTTAATGAATAAGCATTCATTATGTAAATGTACAGGTTAGGACGTTAGGTATAATGTTCTGTATTTGTTATTTCATTTCTTATTATTTATTTGTATGACTTTACAATGAGGCATGAGCGGTTTATTTGTTATTTCATTAACAAATGATAATAATTTTTATATAAATATAATAAAAAAATACATGAAACATTTAATCTGTGTTAGGCTATATATCATACTATAATATTATTACCTATGTTATATTATAACGCTGTAGACTGTATGGCAACAGTAAATAGAATAATAAAATAAAAACTATATTGTTTGGTCAGATTAGTTTAAAACCATTTAAGAAAAAATTTATCTTTTTTTTTATCTAGATAAAAAAGTATTTATCTTTATCTAGATAAAAAAATACTTATCTAATCCGAACACTGTAAATATAGGGGTCACTAATCTAAGGGGTCATTCCAAATGTCGATCGACTGCAAAAGTCAATTCAGCTAGGCTTCGCAGAACGACTTGTAGAATCTGTCGCACTCAAAGCTCTCTTTTTAGGCAAAAGATAATTAATTAATCTACTATATTAGTGTATTACTAATTGACAATAGTAAAATATATTTTTTTAATAGCTACAATATTATAAAAATGTGTAGTCATCAATAGGTATAGGTAGGTACTATTAGTAATGTAGGATGACACACCGTTTTTTCTTTGAATCGTTTTCGTATGTGCATAACGATTTGTCATTGAATTCAAATTTAAGTATTTAACACACCCATTACGTCTTTTCTCACTCAGGTCAAACGTTCTTTAATAATACATATCATTATTTTATTATCTTAAATATCAGTAGTACCTTCGTCGTCTGTATAAATCGAAAAAGTAGTTGACTAAAATTTTCAATACCTAAATATTATGAATTGGTTATTACTAGAGCTAGGATTTTGGTGACTTTTGCATTTTTTTTCTTTAAGTGCTATACAATTCTAACCAAAAACTAAATTTGTTTCGTGATTTAACAATGTAGAATATGTAATTTTAATTTTGCATTTTTTTGCATTTTTTGCATTTTTTGCATTTTTTGTGTTAAATGCATTTTATTGCATTTTTAAGGTCATTTTTACGTAATATTACAAATATTACGTTCATTTTGTGTATTTTAACTAATTTTTGTTTATTTTAAGCTTTTTCAATACGTGTTGTAAAGGTGATCCCAATTAGTACCTATAGGCAATTACCGACTCCAGTCCATTGTTATTGAAAAAGTAATCTAAGAGTAAGTAAGATAAGATTACATATCGAACGAACCCAAAACTATATACGTATACAATAGTAGCTTTAGTAGTGAATACGACACGTACCTATATGGTTCTACACCGATCTGTACACTATTGTATACTGAACAAATAATATTACGACTAATATTAAAAATTAATATTAAAACTTTAAAAATGCCAAAAATTAAGTCAACAGTAGGAAGCCGTTTACGTAGTTTTGTGAGTGAGTTTGGTGCCGATATTTTTTCCACGGACGGTATGGTGCTTTTTTGTAAAGTGTGTAATGTTGCAGTTACCTCCGAAAAGAAATTTACAATTCAACAGCATCAGTGACATATTTTTCATTAATTTATTTTAATATACGATTTTATTGATTTTTCAGAATAATTATACCAGGAAGCGGTTGAATTCACAAGTCAAATTTATACCTATTTTATTCATAAATCATAATTATTAATTAATATTTTAAAAATAAATTTTTTCACTCATCTAAAATAAATTTTTTCACTCATCTAAGTACATTTTTTGGTAATTTTAGATTCTGAGCGGAGCGATGAATGTATTGGTTTTACAATGATGTGTGTTTTTTTTTTTTTTATTTTTATTTTTTTTTTTTATTTTTATTTTTGTGTCTGCCACGTTTTGGGACAGTAAAAGCGCTTTGATTTTCTTCAATAGTACCTTTCTGGATAGGAAAGTGAATCTAGTTGGTACTTTGGGGGGTCAAAAGGGGTAAACATTTTCCAGTAGTTTTCAAAAGTACCGTGAAAAACAAATGGAAAATTAAGGAAAAAACGGGAATTTTTACGCAACATTGATTTCGATAAAATCAATTTTGGTTTTTGGTGTAAGTCTAAAAAAAATTACGGTAAATACATGAAATTTCTACTGAATGTTTATATAAGCAGTTTCTATATACCATACCGTTTTCAAAATATTTTGACTTATTTTGAGCTGTTTACAGACATTTTAAATTTCCAATCTTTTGGTTTTTTTTTTTTAAAAAATCAATTACATTTTATTTATTCGTTAAAAATTCTTGAAAATTTAATAGAATGCTCCTAATATATTGTTTCAACGGCACATGAAAAATAATAAAAATCTGTAATCACAATTTTTTTTTCTAAGCATTCAAAGTTGAAATTTTGACAAAATACGTAAAAATGACGAAAATTTGAAAATTATTTAGAGTTAAAAATTCATAAAAATTTTTTTTTTTAAATCTAAGGTTTTAAATTTGAACACAAGATTTAACGTAAGTTTTTCTACTTTTATCAGAAATAAAATATCTAAAAGCAATTAAAAATAAATTTTTATGAGTGTTTTAAATTCATAATTTTACAACATAGCTGGATATTCACT